>JAMKQA010018836.1:0-58344 GCA_024699735.1 Posidonia australis
AAGGCTTCTCTAGAGGGGGGTGAATAGAGAATTTTACTTTTTAATATTACTATACCCAATTTTAACAATAATCAAAAATGATAAGCAATATGATTTATGAATTTGTACTTATCATGCACACTTGATGTAACTAGAATTAAAAGCACAAGAAGGGGATGAGAGTAATTGAAAATACAATCAATTTATAGTGGTTCGGCAACCCTGCCTAGTCCACTCCTCAAGACCCTCTTGAGATTTTTCTCTTATTCTTAAATAATAGAGAATTTACTTGTTGGTAGTTCCACCAACTCCTCTTTTGCTCTTTCCACTTCTCTATCCCCGAGAAGCTAGAGCCCTTTCTTGAAGCTTTACAAGTCGAGATTTTTCTCTCACAAGGCTTGATTACAACAGTAGCTTTACAGTATGCTTACGAGGAGAGTAAATGACTAAAGGAATATTGAATTACAAGTATATCAAGGTGTGTCTTTATGGAGGCATAAATGAGTCCTATTTATAGCCAAGAGACCTTCATAAATTGTTTCTAACGACTACAACAACAGTCACAAACGGCTAGTCTTTCGGTATACCGTTTTGTCCTTCGATGTGCCGTTTAGATCTTCAGTCTGCATTTTACGGGTAATTCGGTATGCCGTTTTTATTTCGGTATACCGATTTCTCCTGAAACGGTATGCCGTTTTCTATCAGTATGTCGTTTCTGCTTTCTTCTTTGATTCCTCAGCTTTTTGGAATTCCGACGCACGTTCTGTTTTCTTCTGATTCGGTATGCCGATTTTCTTCGGTATGCCGATTTGTTTTTCCTCTTCTTTGAAATCGAAAGGTCGATGAGTATGCCGTTTTCTCTTACGGTATGCCGTTTCTGTCTAAAACAGTATGCTGAATTTCCTTCGGTATGTCGTTTTTGATATATCATGAAAAACTTTATGAATATATGATTTTTTTTCTTACATAACTTAATCCTTTTTCTGAGTATAGAGTTACAACAAATAATTTTATCAGTCATTTCATTTGTATGAAAGTATACTCAGGTGTAATCATCAAAATAAATAAAGATATTTCTAACAAGGGCAGCCAGTGGCAAAGCGGAAAAGGACTATCCCATGGCAAAAGGTGCGGCAGAGGTTGGGACCGTAATCAAGAAGGGACTTGAGGAGGCCAGAGAGGTATTCGAAGGAGGAGTTCATCCAGAAATAGAGGCAGAATTGGTTGGGGCTCCTCAGGACCATCGATATCGACTTATCGGGGTGCTTACACCAACCGACCAAGGTTTAAAGGGGGCAGGGATGGAGAGATGGGAGAGGGTCTTGAGGGCGAAACCGAATGAGGGAGGGGGGCAGAGGATGAAGTGGGGTGAAGAACGGAGGAGGGACGGGGTGAAGGAGGAGGAGAAAGGAAGGCAGAGGAGGGACGAGTTGTTCATTGGACTTGGGAATCAAATTTCTTACCTTTTAGGAAGAAATAGAATTCCCATGTTCAATGGAAATTAGATTCCTAAGGGAATTTCATTCCCATACCAATTCTAAAGATATTTTTATACCATATATTAGAATATAATTCTCTCATTCCATTCCAATCCATTCCATTTCTCATTCTAGCATACCAATCACTACCTTAGTCCACTATATGCCCAAGTGTAAGATAAGGAGGCATGCCATTTGCAAGTGAGATAGTCACCTCCCCTATGTAAGCATCCCCTCCTATTATATGTGATGATGGGTTAACCTGTCAGTGTAAGCATCTTAGTTCCATGGATGGCACCACCTTCTGGTCTATCTATATTATTTGAAAAAAAGAAAGGCATTGATACCTTCTGAAATTAATCTGGATATATCACTATCATTCCAAAATAGTCATTGGAGATGCAAATGACATCACACTTAAGCAAGGTCATACTTCCCTCTCATATCGGAATGGATTTGAAATTTTGAATCTAAATCCTCAACTGACATATTCAAAGTACAACCTTTGTATAAAGGATGGCCTTCACTTTGAGAAAGATATACACTCAAATGCGCACTACCTCTAAGTTACACACTTGAGATACAAGAACACTCAAGGTAAGGAGAAAGAAAAGTCCATTAAAGGAGTTTTGCTTATTCTTTTGAGCACACAATTTTAGCCAAAATGCTATGTATCATTGTCGGAGTTACTTTGGTGATCATTAGAGTTACTTTTGTCACTATTGGAGTTAGTTCGACGATTTAGACCAATTTTACATTATTTGATCAATTATAAATTTTAATTATCTAAATATTATATTTAATTGTGATTTTATTCGATATAATTAAATTCTTTGTAATAATACTAAACAAATCATAGTTCATTCGATATATAATTATTACTCCAGTTGAGAGATTATGGGTTCAAATCTTAATGGATATAGAATTTTAAAAAAAAGGGAAAATAAAAAAAACCTTTTAATATAGTGATATTGTATTATGATTTTACCAACCAAACATGGCCAAATTTAATTTTGTAAAAAGAAAATTATTTTCTGTCAAATTTTGTGCATGAACTGATCCATAATGGTATTTGTAGGCTTGGTTCTTCCATTGAACCTTTTGGTTTGGGTTCTTTGTTTGAAAAATAAAAAAAACACACCTAGAATTATTAACTTGCCTTCTTTTTTTAAGAAAAAAGAAGAAATCAGAAACCACCTTATTTCTTCTTCTAACTGCTCAACGAACAAAACCACCCCCCACTTGGGTTGAAATTTATGATTCATTCGGATAGACCCGCATAAAACCCGGTAGCAGAGACAGCATCAGTGTGGCGTAAGCAGTTCACACTTCCCCAAGCTCGCACGCTCGCGCGCTCGCGCCCTCTGCTTCTTCTTCGCCGTCTCAGATCAGATGCGGATCTTGCCGCTTGGGCTGGCGGTGTCCCTCATCTCCGGCTTGGCCGCCATACTCATCTACATCTCGGGCGTCTCCGATTTCCGTAAGACCATTCAATGCATGCATGAGTGCTCTTGATCTTGTCGTGCTTTTGGAATTCCCTTTGCTCGACCCGCTGAAGAAAGCTCGTTTCCTATTTACATGTTTGGCATTTTACTCGGAAGACGACAACTTTCGGCTCTCGGACGAGGATCTGGGCGCCCTGGCGTCGCTCAGGACCGATTTCGCCAACTGTGTGGTGAGATTCCGACGAGTCCGTTTCTTCCTCTCTTTTTTTTGGTCTTGTTCATTTCGCCAAGTTGCGTGCTTCGGTAGAAATAAGAAATAAGAACCACCACTTTGTTTTATCTGGACTACTCAATCTGTAGAATATGTCTGCCAACATGAAACTGACCTCAATGCCACCGTAAAAGGAGACTAATGATTTCTTTGATTTAGATCGACTTTGGACAGAAGATGCTACTATCTTTTCATTTTCCTAACGTCTGTCTTGTCATCTATTGTAAGCAAGCAACGAATGCATCTGCAAAGGGAAAGGTACTAGATGGCATGTGGATGGTGTGATTGTGGGGGAAATCGTTTTGACATGGTGGAGTTGGCTATTGTCAAAAGACTCAAAATGATCATTCTTGTTATATGGTTGAGTACTTGGATAGAGTGTCGCTAAGGTCTACGGAGATCCTCTTTTAAAAGGGTTCTTGTTAGGGATATTAGGTTGCTTCAAAGTTTTCGTTTTGACATGGAGGAGTGGGCTATCAAAATATTAATAGTTAGAAGATTGCAGTGGCAGAACTAGACTTTTTCCAGGGGTGGGGCAAATTTTTTGTTGAAGGGTGGGACCAAATTACATTGTTCTAGACCATGTTGGATGTCAATATAGTAAAATATGTGTTAACTTTTGATCCAGGAAGAGTTACAAAATGTACAAGTACTTGTTGGAATTGTCTCGAAAAGATACACATGTTAAAAATTTAGCGTGCGACATCAGCCCCATCTTGCCTCTATGTAGGTCTGCCCCTGTAAGCATGTACCCAATGGCTGCCACTTGGTTCAGAATTGGCTTGGTGATGCTGAAGTGTATCTTTGATTGACCTGTACGATTTATCTCCTACTTCTCATCCCTTTTTTGGCATAGTGGCTGACCCTCTCAACCAACCTGTGGAAGACCCCAGTTCGAAACTCCCTAAACTCATTTTTTCTGAAAATAACCCATTTGTTCCCAAGGTGATGTCAGCAGGGTTTGAACCTCCGACCTCCATTACAACTACAAAGGGGCTTCAAACACAAAGAGGCTTCTCCACTTGTTGAGTGGTTTTGTACTCTTTTTTACTTTTGGTTCAGCTGCTTGGGACATTTTTGTTTGTCTTTCCTTGAATAAATTTCCCTTTTATGTAGAAATAAAATGGGAAAAAATTAGGTTTTAGACTCTTAATTATTTTATGGTAGTACAATGATATCTTTGAAGTTTCCTTAGTAGTCTAGTTCTGATGACATCGAAAATCTATTATACATGTATGTTTTTGTTGAATGATATGCATTCTGAGTGGTAATGAATCTGGTTTACTTTGTTTATATGTATTGGTGATGCTATGAAGAACACAAATGGACTAGGATTACAAGTGTTGGATGGTTCAGATTATTGCAAAGTCACAATACAGTTCCCTAGTGACACTGCATCAATGTGGGTAAGTTCCTTTGACCTAAGAGTTTACTCTTAAATTTATGGCTTGCATTTTCCTATTGACAATAGAAAAGAATTAATTATGTATTTTCCAATATTGTATAAAGAAAATTATTGTTGAAAACAGCCAAATAGGCGCTGAAGATCAGCAGTTCTGTTAAAAAAAACTATGATGTATTTATAACAGAATAACAGGATTGCTCAGTGCTGAAATGTAGCACTTATAATTCCACCATTGAAGTGGTGTTAAGCTTCTGGGCTAATCGGAATTGCAGTACTGTATTTATAATAATGAAATTATGTATTTTCAAATAGCTTATAAAGCAAAATTACCAATGAAAATAGCAACCAAATTTATTTCATTTGATGATCAGAGGTGAATTAAAGGCTAATCCAGTGCTTCTGTGGTTGTTAGAGCCCCACTTGGAAAAATAGCGAAGTCTCCTTCTGGACCAAAAAATTAAATACTGTGTTAAAAAGAGTTATAATATACATTTAATTATGTATAGCTAAATAGCAGGATTGCAGGTCAGTAAACTTAGTACATGTTATTCCATGACTGATTTGATTTAAACTCTTTAAACCATAAGCCAACATAAAAGTACTACTTTATTTATGTCAATGAAATTAATTTTTTAATTTTTAAAGCTGGTTACTTGGTGGGCATTTAAGTGGGTCTGACCATGTGTTAATTATCTGGTTAGGACCATGTGACATGGAAGGCACTTATGACCTAAGTGAGTCAGTATTGGGATGAATCTTTCTAAGCTCACAACTCCTAAGAGAAGAAAATAATGTCTTTTATGTGTGAGATCAATGTAATTAGGGGATTCTATACTTGTAAAAAAGTGATGTGATGAAACACAAATGTGAATTTGCCAAAATCACAGAATTACCAGTATCACCATGCCTTGCAGTTCATATTTATTTCAGAAATGTTTGCCATTGTATTAGAGCCAATTCATTCTAATTGACATTTTTGCCGTTGTACTAGAGCCACTTCATTCTGATTGACATTTTTTTCTTCTGAATGTTTTTATCTCCACAGAGAGATCCCAAATCTGGGGAACTTGAAGGTTTATCGTTTGAGTTTAATCTATGTGAAGCTGTTGCCATATGGGAGCAGGTTTGAATGTCAAGAGTTCCCTATTTTTTGTATGTTCTGTAGTCTTTCCTATTTTAATTGGTTTATGCATATTACATGGCCCAGGGCTTTTTAGTGCTTAGAGGCTGTGGAATGACCAATGAAGTTGTGCCCTGTTTACTTCCCTTATTTATTGGATTCTAGATTTAAGAAAAACTATAAGGCCATTCATATCAACCAAAAGAAACAATCAAACAAGAAACTTATGTAGTTTCTTTTCTTTCCTCTTTTTACAATGATTTGTTAGTGCTAATTACTGCATGGAACTGATGTTCTATAAAAGGTCTTAAGCAAGTAGATTAGGAATGAGAATGGTCCTAATAGTTATAATGTTTTGTACCAGTTTATTTTCCTTTTAAACGTATTGCTTCTATTGGCATGCCATTGTTAGATTGTTTCAAACTAGTTGTATGTCAGCAGGTTAACATGGCAAAGGAAAAACTTGCTTATTTTTCATTATCTCATTATACTGATGATTGATATGGTCACATTTCTTGCTTCGCATGTTTCCAGGTTCGGAATAGCACTACTATACTCACAAAAGAGTTTATTGATGCTCTGCCAAATGGATGGGAGGAATATGCATGGCGTAGGATCAATAAGGGTGTTCTTTTGTAAGTCCAACCAACCAACTCACTGGCACATGTTGCATGCTTACATGTGGCAGTAGTAGAAGAAAAAATGTTGTTTTGAGAGAAGAGATGTCTTTGCTTTTTTTTCATGCATATCAGATGATTTTGACAAAAGCTTTTTTCTCCTCAATCTGGGTAACTATAACTAACTTGCTTTATATTAAAATAATAGCCTTTTGAACATGCACGAACACAAGGCTTTGCAAAAGAGAGAAGAAGAAGAAAAAGGCGATAAGCCGCATATGCTTATCATCATCATCCAAAAATGACTGAAAATTTTAATTCATAACAGTATAATAGATATGACCAGGGATATAAAGCCTAAATCCGACCAATCCAAGCTCCATCAACAATTTAACATGCTAAACCAACTGAAAAAACTAGTTTCCTTCACCAAAAATCTGCAGCTTGGTCACATTCCCCATGATGATGCAGCACTTCAATATACAACCTAAGGTTCATTCTTGATAAACTTCCACCTCTGCTACACTCTCCAATTAGGCTGATGATCTAGATTAAACATGATCTTGTTATTAAAGGATCACCATTCACCAGATAATTCTATTTTCAGCTTCACTGTTAGAAGTGCTAGGCAAAAATGGTGAAGCCAAGTGACAGTGTCATTGCCATATGTAACAGTGCTTTCTCCACTAGTTCCATCAAAATTGTCAAAGTAACATTAGCCTTGTTTGAATTCCTATGGGATAACAATTAATATATAATTTTAATGATGTCAGCCTTGGGTGTGCTTGTGTCATGGAAAGGGAGGGAAAAGAAATCATGAAGTCTAAGGAAAATTAATTTCCTAATAATCAAATATCCTTTTTATTTATTAGAATGCCTTTTTGCATGTTTGGAAAAGACAGAAATATTTTCTTTCTTAATTCAACCTTCCCAGGAGAAATGTTTCATTGCTTGCTTTGTTGGGAAATGAGGCTTCAACTTGCATATTGTCATCCTCCGATTCACACCTTTGGTTGTAGGGAAAGCATGGAATTTCTACCGAACAAAGCATAATTCATTTGATACGTGATTATTAATTTAGTTGAGAAATTACAGGTTTGAATCACAATGGGTGTAGAATTTTTTCTGAAAAAAATGAAGCATGGAACTTCTCAGTCAAATCTCTGCTTGTGATCCTTGTTATTGGAGGGGTTCGGGTGAGTCGCTACAAGTTGGTTTGGAACAACAAGGTTCCATTGAAGATTTAAGGCTTTCCTGTTTCTTTTCTTTTCTTTTCTTTTCTTTTTTCTTTTTTTGGTTTGTAGCCGTCTTCCTATTTCTTGATTTGGTGTAAACCTCCTTCTGCATATCTTGCACCGGATATGCTAGGAAGTACTTGTCCTAGTTGAAGGCGATGTACTAGCTTGCTCATACCAGAAATTTAAGTTGTCAAGGAAGCCAACCATTCTTGTGTAGAGAAAAAAATTAAACAAAGAAAGACTATCGTCGAGATCCCTGTTCGGGAAAAGATGCTCAATAGATTTAATACTACCAATTCACAGAAAGTATACTAAGAAACAGGAGGGATGATTAATGTTTGATCTCTTATGCTTCTTCTATTATCTATTTCACTGACAGAGCAACATAATGCATGTAAACATGGATTAAATGCATTGCTAAGTTAATTGGGAAAATCATCTTATTTTCTTTTGCTTGCAAAGGTATGGTTTTAAGTTTGGTCTATAGCTTTCAAGGATTGTTTAAGCTATTTTCAAGGATTGTTTAAGCCATTTTCCCACGGGAAAATAACCCAAGCAACCTGTTCTTACTTTTATGGCTATATTTAGAAATCGCTGCCAGAATAAGACACACTGCATGGAGAAACTTGCACTAGTACTCCCAGAGACACCTCCCCTTGTGCCACGTCGGTTTGGTCGTTGTGCTGTAATTGGTAACTCTGGAGATCTTCTTAAAACAAAGTTTGGGAAAGAGATAGATGGTTACGATGCTGTGATTCGTGAAAATGGTGCCCCAATTCAAGTAATATTAAGGTTTTTCATTTTTATTGGTTGCTGTAATGTTTTCTTATATAATCTTATTTATTGACTGTCGTCACACAGAACTATACAAGTTATGTAGGCAGTGAAAGTACTTTTCGTCTTCTGAATAGAGGATCTGCAAAAGCACTTGACAAAGTTGCAAAATTGGATGGTAACTGAACTGCATCATTCATATTGTATTTTATCTTTCTTCTGTAGAAGCAGACTAAACATTTGTATTTTCCAGGAACTGGAAAGGAGGTGTTGATTGTGAAAACAACCATACATGATATTATGAACAAAATGATCCAGGTTTCTGTCATTATCTCACTGAGGTTTTTTTTTCTTCTATTTGAATAATTGTCTTTATACAGGCTTATGATATAGTTTTCTCAACGACCATTCATGTGGTATATCTTAATTCTTAAGACATACAAAGTTCGTTACACATCACCATTTTATGAAGTAGTTTAATGTTCTATAATAAATGGACGCACATCACTACTTTAGAAGTAGTGTATTGTTCTATAATAAATGGACAATACAAAGAAAGCTTGAACGTGGGTCTAGCATTTTCTATAAAAAAAATCATGATTATATTAAACAGAAAAAAACTTGGAAAACATTACTTTCCATCTTAACATTGTTTATTAAGTTATATGTTGAATAAAAGGAAAAAAAAAGTTGAAACCATGAATATATTGCATGGTCAAATACTAGCTGCAAGATGAAGAGCATCGTTAAATGAGGTGGAAATACAGCAAGCGAAGATGAAAATTTAAGAAAAAAAATAAAGCTCATGCAATAAAGATCAGCTGACTAATCTGTTTAATGTTCTCTATCCCTGTACATGTCTTACCACTTTTTATAAATTTTCAATCAAACTAGAATAACTTTCAATACATACTTATTCACTTAGAGAAATTTTTTACTTCTAAGCAGAATAATAATTCTAGTGGAATAGTAATACTAATTTCAACTTATTCCTAATTTTAAAGTGGTGCTAAAAGAATTGATAATTAGCAATGACATCAATCATTTCTCAAACTAACCTGTTCTTGACAGTTTTCAGTTTTTTAAATTTTATGAGGTCCTTATACGAGCTATCCCAATTTAAAGTTATGATATCTGCCAGATTTTTATTTATTGCCTTCACAAAGCTCTGGAGTACACAAATGCATACTAGAATATCATTGCCATCAGAACCATGTATTAAGTGATTCATTTATTTTCGCTTTAACTGGTGCTATTAGAAAAAAGTTATAAGAATATTTTCAAGTTCAGATATTGAGGTAAAATGCTGTCCTGAAGCTTATGCTGGGTTTGGTCCTTCATTGTAAAAGACACAAAATCCTCTTTAAGACACCTTTTTCTTGTTTTCCCCCTTTAACCTTCTCTGTAGTAGATTACTGATGTATTTATTGCTTTATAGGATGTTCCAATACAAAATCCTGTGTATCTTATGTTAGGCACGTCCTTTGGCTCAGCTGCTAAAGGAACAGGTCTCAAGGCTCTTGAATTTGCTTTATCGATTTGTGATTCTGTGGATATGTATGGTTTCACAGTGGATCCAGGTTACAAGGAATGGTAAGAAAAATGTAACATCTATAAATAATTGAAGGAATTGATATGAAATGTAGTTTTCTTACTTTTCCCCCTCTTTTCCAGGACTAGATACTTTTCAGAGTCCAGGAAAGGACACACTCCACTTTATGGTAGGGCATACTATCAGATGATGGAGTGTCTAGGAGTAAGCACTTTGTTTTCTTTGTCCTTACATATTTCATTTTGTTATTCTTTGCTTGGTTGCTGATCTGTTGTTTTTCTCCTACAAAGCTTATCAAAATTCATTCTCCGATGAGGACAGATCTCAATCGTGTTGTTCAGTGGTTGCCGAACCCAAGTACACTTCATGCTGCAAGGATTGCTTCAGAGAAAACATTGAGGTGATAACTTCTATGTTGTCGTTTGCTATGAAACTCCTTTGGATATGTGTGCAAATTAAAACACTTCTTTACCTTTTCAAAGGTTATGCTTACCAAATGCATCACTAGTTGGACCTCTTCATATTTTTACACAGATGTTCATGCATTTTGAATCAATGGTGCAACGATATTTTGAATTATGTACTGATTTATACTTTGCCTCATATAACTTCGGAGCTCCTTTATAGTGTTATAGTTCCTTTTTCTATTGGTGGCCTAGTCACAATTTATCTTGTGTTGTAGGATTGCATTATATTGTAAACAAAAATGTTGAATCTGTATGTATATTTGTCTAAATGAGGTCTTCTATGATTTTCCCTTAGATTTGTCCTTCAAGGCTTAAATATTTGTGCAAGTGATGTGGAGTGCTTATGAGAGGTGACTGCTATTAATCAATCATTACACTCTAAACTTGACTTCAATTTGTGTTTCATCAACTTGAGGTCGGGAGCATAAATTTTGAGTGATAGTGAATTTCTCTGGTTCTTTATTCATTTATTATGATTGATATAGAGTTCAACATCCATTAAAAGTTAATGCTATTCAACTACCACATAAAAATACTAATCGAAGTTCATCATGCCAAGTTTCTTTTTATCTATATATTTTTATCTTTGTTTTAATGTTTTGTTAAGATTCTTACATTGTTCCATTACAGTTTTACATTTTTAGCTGGTGCATTGTATCATGAGTTATTTTATGTTTCTTGTGGTACCTTGATCTAATACTGTATTAAACTTTGAAAAGGTGGGTTGGAGGTAGAACAGGAGAACCGTTGAGTGCATGTTCAATCACCAAGAAGCGTGATAAAGACAAACAACACACATTCACGGCCCTCGGAAAGGCTGCTGGGAAGCACCAAAAATATGTTAATGGTGCTACCATGTATCCTCTGGAACACAGTGCTGGACATGGAATGCTCTGCATGGTTCCTGAAACGTAAGCTACTTGCAACACATTTTCTAAATGTGAAGGAGGTAAATATGATTGCAGGGTCTTTTTGAGGCTGATTGATTTTTTTCCTCCACGCAAAGAAAGTTCATGTCTGCCTGTGGTGTCCTTAAGTTTTCCCATGCAGATTCTAGTTAATGTTCACCTATAGGAGGCGTCTCTTGAAATATTTCATTCTTTTTACACTTGGAAGCGTCACAATGTATTTAGGGAATTCCAAGTTAACAGAAATCAAATCTTTGTAGGCTGGATTAGAAGTTATCAATGTAGAGAGAATCGTGTGTATTTCTTTATACAGGAGATGCTATTCAAGCTCGTGGCCAATGTTGCAGCTGCAACCACGTGGTATTGGTTTGAGGCTTGAGGGATAGAGAGTGGTCCTACAAAGCCGATCACATTTGGTTATTCTCCTTCAACTTGTTGTATGGTTTCGTTATTACTTTGTGATTGATTTTCGAAATAACTAGAAAATAATGGTTTCAAAGAAAATGCCGGATGTAGCATTCCCCAAGTGTTATGCTCTGTTTCTGATTGTTTCATGGTGACAATGTTTTTTATTTCTTCTGTGCAAATGCGTTTGTACCGTTTCTGTAATAGACCGTCCATAGAACAATCTTGCTTTATTCCTTCTTTAAGAAAGATCGACTTTGAATGTGTAAGGAATGGCGGAAGTAAAAATAGATAAAAAAGATCAGACTGGGCTACTAATGCTAAATGACGATGGTTTTCTAAATCATAGATCAATCTAGAAAGCTTTGCCCCATTACAACATGAATATTTGCTTGATTGTATGACAGAATTGTCACCAAGATTAACCTTGATAAATGACGATGACCAGGTGATATTTGTTGTGTTTTATGTGGTCACCCGAAGAGGATTCTGGTCATGTTTTCATTTCTTAACCTTTTGTTCCATATATTTTGGATATTTAAATTAATATTGATAATTAAAATATCATATCCATCAATGCTATCTGTTTTATTTGAATTGTACTATTTCAAATAAATTTAATATTGATCTTACTCTGTAACACATTAATTAAAGGACTTTAAACAGGCATCCTCCTTGGAGTAGTCTTCTTTAACATAGACAAGACTCTGGTTGCGTTTGGATGTAGCTTCTTGGGCTTCTGGCATGATGAAGCTGTGCGGGAAAGTTGGATGGCCTCTCCAAAAGCCTAATGTGGCTTTTGCTTTAGGCTTTCCACATACTTCCTAGCTTACAGGACTTTGAACTGCATGGGGTCAGCTCCGTCCACCTACTTTCTGTGTAGAGGGTGCATTCACCACACGCAGAAAGATGATCATGTCCTCTAGAAAATCACTTATTAAACAAAATTTGCCATTACTATTAATAGGATGGGTCTGATTTTTGTGTAGTGCTTATAAGATCAATTCCTGTAGGCAACTTAAGTTGTCTTATTATCAACCCTTGGATTGAGCCAATGGTTGTGATTATTTTTACTTTTCAAGACAATGTATTCAGATAGAGAAGGAACCTAAGTCGGGAGTCGAAGTGAAGAAGGAAGAAGAGGCCAATTCAGAAGAATTTACTGCATTTAAGAAAGAGAGCAATTTCCAATTAGACCTCAAGGAATCGGAGAAGAAAGTTTTGCTTTAGCTAAAGAAGAAGGTGGAGGATGTGATTCTCACCAAAACTCTCTTCCCTAAGGCAGTGGAGAAAATTGAAACAATAAAGGAGGATACTACGACGGAGACCAACGAGAATGAGAAGGGGAAGACATTAGAGAAGACTGACACCGTTAAGAAGGAGATGACAAACGAGAAGGCAAAGGCGTCGAAGAAAACCAACACCAAGAAAGAGGTGACATCGCAATCTTCCGAGAATGAGAAGGAGGTAACAGAGAAAACTGAAATCGAGATTAAGAAGATGGTGGAGAAAACTGACATCAAGAAAGAGGAAACAACTAAGACCAAGCGGGAGAAGACACTGGAGACCACATACTACAAGAAGGATAAAGGAGTCGTGGAGGAGATCAAGGGAAAGGAGGAGGAGAAGGTAGAAGAGACTAAGTTGGAAAACGAAGTTGACAAAGATGTGATGCTATGGGGTATACCTCTTCTCCCTATGGTTGCCTAAGACGAGGAGAGGAGGATAGAGACGGAGAAGGAGAGGAGGACGAAGAGGAGACTCCTGTGGTCGCTTGAGACAAGGAGAGGAGGATAGAGATGGAGAAGGAGAGGGGAACGGGGGCAAGTAGGGCTTTCATCTTTTGTTAGGTTTAATCGTGGCCATTCGTTTAATTCAATGACTATGATTTTATGTGCCTACAGGAAAAATTCCTATAGGCCCCAATATATGCAATAAACTATTATAGGATTGCCATAGACAAAAAATTCATTTGGATCCGATTTTTGTGTAGGTGCCAAATCCTGTAGGCAACTTAAGTTGTCTTATTGTCAACCTTTGGATTGAGCCAACGGTTGTGATTATTTTATTTTTCAAGACAATGTATTCAGATGGAGAAGGAACCCAAATCGGGAGTGGAAGTGAAGAAGGAAGAAGAGGCCAATTCGGAAGAATCTACTGCATTTAAGGAGGAGAGCAATTTCCTATTAGACCTCAAGGAATCGGAGAAGAAAGTTTTGCTTCAGCTGAAGAAGAAAGTGGAGGATGTGATTCTCACCAACACTCTTTTCCCTAAGGCGGTGGAGAAAATTGAAATCGTAAAAGAGGACACTACGATGGAGACCAATGAGAATGAGAAGGGGAAGACATCAGATAAGATGGACACTGTTAAGGAGGAGACGATGAACAAGAAGGCGTAGGTGTTAGAGAAAATCGACACCAAGAAATAGGTGACATCGCAATCTACCGAGAATGAGAAGGAGGTGGCAATAGAGAAAAGTGAAACCAAGATTAAAGATATGGTGAAGAAAACTGAAACCAAGATTAAAGATATGGTGAAGAAAACTGACACCAAGAAAGAGGAAATGATTAAGACCAAGAGGGAGAAGACAATGGAGACCATCGACAACGAGAAGGAGAAAGGAGTGGTGGAGGAGATCGAGGGAGAGAAGGAGGAGAAGGTAGAGGAGACCAAGTTGGAAAACGAAGTTGACAAAGACGTGATGCTATGGGGTGTATCTCTTCTACCTACGGTCGCCTGAGATGAGAAGAGGAGGATGGAGACGGAGAAGGAGAAGAGGATGGAGGTAGATAGGGTTTTCATCTTTTGTTAGGTTTAATTGTGACCATTTGTTTAATTCAACGACTGTGATTTTTTGTGCTGATTGAAAAATTCCTGGAGACACGAACATATGCAATAAACTGAATTCATTTCTCGTATCTTTTTTCGTTTGGATCGTGCTCCAAAAGCAAACAACTCTAAACTCTCCTATTATCCCCATTACTCCTCCCACCACCTATCACTCCTTACACCCATTTATTCAGCAAAAAACCATAACTACCTCTACCTAGTACATAAATTGCAGAGCTCTACCACCAACTACTCCCCTTACCACCATTACAAAAGCAAAACCCTGACTCCTACCCGCTCATGCAGCATCAAAGCTCTACCACTAGTGATCCACTGGACTAGTACCAATGACGTGTCATCGACCATCGCTAGAGATTGATGATCACCATCGAAGATTGATCGTTGCATCCTTCTGCTAGAGAGGCCCTATCATAGTCGTCAAGATCATCTCGTCAGTTGTGAGTACTTCACTTCCTATTCCCTCTTTTGATTTGCTCAACTGATTTGTTATTTTCAGTTGACATTTGAGATTTGAGTTCATATTGGATATTCAAGTTGAGATTTCAGTTTTCATTTGACTTGAGATTTGATATGTTTGATAATTAGTGTTGATTTTCTCTCTATTTATTTTTTTAAAAGTTTAGTCTCTGTTTTGTTGCTGCAATATAAGGTGGTGACAAACGAATGAAATATAAAATGGTTGAATGAAGCATATTATCTAAAGTAAGGATGAAGCGTATATTCAAACTTGTGAATGATCAATCTCCAAATTAGTTTGACATTCATAAATTAAATGTTACAAATGAAGGAACATATCAGAGAGCTAGAAAATAATAATAAGATGTATATAATTCATAACATAAACATCTATAAACATCAATAATGAAGAAGGCAAAATTGGAATATATCTAAGAACAAAAAAGAAGTGTGCAAGAAGAAATCCAAAGAAAATTGTTGATAATTTAGACAAAATGTAAGTACTTTGAAAATATATTTGTAACTATGAAAATCTCGTGGCAAAGGTGCGTGAGTGGGTTATTCTAGTGATCCAGGTGCAGAAACGGTAAATGAGAGAATTGAAATCGAAAAAAGCATGAAAATTGGGAGTTACCACCTAATGTATTGAAAACACAGGAAGACTAGGAAAACCACGATACAAATGAAGGAAAACATAAATGACTTTAAATCAAACAGATGATAAAGTGGTCATTGCAACTACAGAGTAAGTATTCCAATAACGCACGAAGAGGGTATTAGGCCTCCCTATGTGCCTGAGTCGAATGGCTTGGCCTCTCACATTTGGTCACTTGTGGAACAACAAATGATTCAAGTCAAAAGAAGTGGAAAAAACATAAAATGAGGCAAGCATGCTGTATGTTGAAAGATGAGGACTTATAACTCCTAAAACCAAGATCAAACATATGTAAATGATACACCAAATCATAGATAATTGAGAGAGCTAATTCAATATTGAATATCAAGGTATCCACTGGTTGGATGACAAATAAACATAGATGAAACTAATGACGAGCAAATAGAAAAGTGCATGAGTATGTACAATATGACTATTTTTGAGGGTGATATCTCTTAGCACATTTTATAAAATATGCTCATATTGATATACAAATTGAATGGCAACATTTGTTCTTAAAGCTCGAGAAGACAAATCAAGAAAACATTGAACATAGAGGAAAATAAACAAGAAACTTATCAGAAATACTTTTCGTAAATGTGTGGAGCAACACCTATGTTTTTGGTTGCCTTGGAGGGGATTTGTTCCTCTTTTTGCCTAGCTGATGATAGCACTTTAGCTCGATGCTCTAATGGACGCTCCGATCCTCTCTCCTTAATGTTAGGTTAGCGAAGGGGATATTGCTTCTGGCGTGGGGATGTTTGTTGGGTTGCTATAGTAGGGATTTTTGTTTGGGTATTGCTACTGTTGTGTTGGGGTTATTGTTTGGGGGTGGCTGTTGTTGAAGAGGTGGTGGTTGCTGTTTTGTGGAGGTTGATGGTGATGATGGAGAGAAGGTAGAGGTGAGGAGGGTGAGAGGACTGTAGGTTTAATGGAAACGTAGTGGAGAGGAGAAAGTGATGGAGGTGGTGGAGAGGAGGAAGTGATGGAGGTCAGTTGTTGCTACTGCTCTCTTCCTCAGTATTGGTTGTTGTTTAGGTTGAGTGGTGGAAGGTGTTTATTGTTGGTGTTTAGTTTTGGTTGACTGGTGGTTGTGGTAATGGAGTAGGGTTGGTGCATGGTGAGTTGGTGTGGTGATTGGTGAGGTGCTACTATTTCGGATGGTGGTGAGGATGTTTACGGGTGATGGCTTTTGGTTTTTGGGTTGGTAAATTGGTATGAGTGGTGAAGTGTAGTTGGTGTTTTGAGTTGGGTTGGCAAGAGAGGATTGTGCTGGTGTGGTGTTGTTGGTCAGACATGGGTTGTGGGTTACTGTATGTAACACTAGTAAAATTCATTTTGTAATTATTTACATTTTAATGAATTTATTCTTGGACGGGTGTTACTGTTTTGAGCCCGTTGTGTAGATTTGAGCTTTTGGGCTTGGGCCATGTGGGTTAGTTTTTGTTTGCGTGTCCCTGTACGTGGTTGGCACTGTGTATTGTGGCACTGTGCTTGTGTGGGCCCGGGTGTGGGGTTCGTGTGGGCCCTGCATTGTGGGCCGGTTGGTGGGAGAGTTTGGTGCAGTTGTTAGCTCGTGTGGGAGGCTGGTGGTTGCACTGTGCATGCATGCATGCAACTACCACCTTAGGGTACATATTTATATGCACGGTCGACGACTCTTCCTCTGCACCTCCTCCTCTTCTCCACGCCTTTTCCTCTCCATCTCGAGCATGCCTTCCTTCCTTTCCTCCCCCTCCACTCGTCCTCTCCCTCCACTCACTCCACCTCCGTCTCGTCTCTCGCTCTCTCCCTCTTCTGTTTCTCTCCTCCCTGCGTTCCCCCTCCTATGTTTGGTGTGCTCGTGGGTCGACAGAGGCATGCGGTGGCTCGTGGCGGTGAGTGGAGCTCTATTGGTGTGCCCATGTGATCGTGTGAGCCCCGACGAGAGTCATGGTCGTTGGAGTTGGTTGGAGGATCGTCGGAACGCGCATTATAGGTACGTATCTTTAATCCATGTAATAGAGAGCATGAAAATGGTAGAAATTGATAGGATTGTATGAAATCTAGGTAAATTTACATTCCTAGATTTTATTATGATCTTATGAGAATTTATGGTGAATTTATAGGCATTTATGCTGACCTTTGCGATTTTGTATCTTGATGCATGGTGAATGGATTTTGGTTTTGTTTGTTGGGTTTTGGAATAGACTCGAGGGTCTACATCATATGTTTTATGCAAGATTTTTGGTAGTTGTTTGGGGGGTCTGATCGGAGTTCCCACTTTGGGCAATTTTGAACAGTTGGGTTTGGACCGTTTTCTGTTTTTCGCAGAATTCGGCATACCGAACCATTTCGGTATGCCGTTTTTCTATCAGTTTTGGTCATCTCGTCGAAATTTGGTCATCCAATTTTTTACGGTCGTCCGAATCAGGAGATTTTGGTCGACCGAACCATTTTCAATGTACTGATTTTGACTTGACTGTTGACCGATTTGGTCGATTGACCCCAAATCGGTCTATCGAATCAAGGCCTAAATGCTTTTATAAAATATGGTTTCTGAGGGTTTTTGAATGGGTTTGTTTTGTCCCCATTAGGATGGGACTGTGGGCTGTCAATGGTGGTCTCTTGGGACACTTGATGTGTCATTTTGTCGAGGTTTTTGGAAAAGTTTCCAAAGATATAATATGGTTTTAAAAATGATTTCAAAAGAGGTGAGTTGACAAATTTGGAAAATGATTTTTCTAGTTTTCTGTGTGTGGGCTGAGACAGTGTGGTACTGTGCCGTCGGGACCAGAAAATGTGACGACATTCTCGGATGGTCAGGGCAACTTCCTGGTTGAGGTCGGGGGTCGAAATACCTGAGGCTAAGGGACATCAGGTCTTAGAGGTATGAGACTCATTGACTGTCATCTCGAGGCTAGGGTTGTGGTCCATGAGTTGAGGTGTCTTGTGGCATTACGGGGAGGTATGATACTCTTGCTGTTGCTGTGAGCACTGTGGCTCGGGTGTTGTCGGGTGAGGAGGTATGATACTCCCTCTTGAGCACCGTGTGTGGAGGACGCCGTGGGGAGGAGTACCCTATGGTGACCAGTGCGGGTGGGATACGTGCCCAGTAGCTGGTAGCGTCATTAGAGACAGGACAACCTTCCTAAGGAGGGGTTGGCTTTGTGAGGGTTCTCTAGGTGGGAGAATCGAGGGATGACGCGACTCCTACATAGGGTGGCACGTCGTGGCAGTGCAGACGTCGTTGGTTGCTCTTCAGTGGACTACTTGTGGCCAGAGTTTGGTTGCCTGGTTTTGAACTTCTCGACTCATTGTGTGTAGTTTTAGCCATTAAGGGCCTTTGCTTGTGGTTTTGGGCAAGAAGGTCCTCCGATTGTGGTTTTGGCTGGTGTGGGCCTGGTTTGTGAGGTTTTGAGAAAATGGTTTGCTAAATGAATTAAAAATAATAATTATGATTTCGTTTTTCTTAGGGTACGTACTGGGTGACTTCTATCGCTCATGCGTTTTCCTCGTGTTTTTGGTTTGCAAGTGCAGCAATTTAGAGGTTTAGCGTAGTGCTTATAGTCTGGAGTCTCCCAGTCGCATACACATGTTCTTGGTAGTTAGATATTTTCTGTTTGCCTTAATTTTCCCGTAATTTAATTTGTTTTAAATTATTGTAAAGAATGTGGGGCATTACAGTTTTGGTATCAGAGCTTCAGGTTCACTAAATTACACTACACCTAGGGTGTCCAGTCTAGAGACTCCATAGATTTGCATGTTTGGTAGAGTCTGCACCTGATTTTTTTCACCATGGTTTTCTGGTTGTTGTTTTGTTTGTGGTGTAGGTACTTTGCCTTTCTCCGGCAGGATGCCTCCTCGTGGTCGTAAGGGCAAGGCCCCGGTTGAGGAGATCGAGCTTCGAGAAGATGTAGGTGGATGGAAGGTGGTTCGTACGGAACTAAGGAGTTTGGCACACGTGATCTCTCACGCGTTCAACAAGAGTAGTGCTAGTGAGCCGTCAGGTGACCTGTGGCTGAACTAGTTCACGAAGCTTCGTCCGCCGTCGTTCAAAAGTAAGGTCAGTGTTGAGGAAAGCGAGGCCTGGTTGGAGAAGGTGGTGAAGATGCTGGAGAGCATGGTGTGCCTAGAGGAGCATTGGGTGCGGTTGGTGACTTATTTGCTGGATGGTGTAGCAGATAGGTGGTGGAAGTCTGTGAGGCGGCTAAAGTTCCCGGACTTAGTCACTGCTAGTATTTAGTGGAAGGATTTCAAGGCGGCCTTCTATGACAAGTATTTTCCCGCTCATGTGAAGGAACAGCTTCGTCGAGATTTCCGGAGTCTAGAGCAAGGCACGATGTCAGTGCTCGAGAATGAGATTGAGTTTGTCTGGCTGCAATGTTTTGCTCCTGCCTATGAGTCTGAGGAGGAGCGGGCATAGAGGTTTCTGGACAGCTTGAATCTAGGACTACGGGTAAACGTGATGGGCTGTCAGTGCCAGACAATGGAGAACATGGTGGGGATGGCTTATCGCTTCGAGGCTGAGCATCAGAAGTTTCTGGAGAGTCGTCCCAAAGGGAAGGGTAAGTCTTCTTTTACCTTCTGGTTCTCTTTCTCCGATCCTCCAAGTGCTAGCAATTTAGGTAGTCCTAAGAAGAAGCAAAAGGCAAGGTCTAGTGTTTCCCTTGCGGGCCGACGGAGTTTTGCTGGGAGTAGCAAATCTAGCCTCAGTCAGACAGAGTCCAGTGCTCTCGATGGGAACTAGTGCTTCAACTATGATCAGGTGGGCCACATCGCTACATATTGTCCTCATCCTCGGCAGCCTTCGGCCTCGGTGGTGTGTTATAATTATGGAAAGGCGGGACAAATTCAGAGATCTTGTTCGGAACCACTGAAGAAGGCAGGAAGCGCGCCACAACAGCCGACACGGGGACGGGTGTTTACCATTGCAGCTCTAGGCACTGGGTCTTCGGGAGATGTAGTTGAGGGTAAGGATCATTAGTTGGTTCTATAACCCTCTGTGATTATTGTAATCTTGGCATCTGCCTAATTGTATGGATGTGTGGTGTTGCTTTGTTTAGCCATTAGGTTCTTTTATTGTGGCTGGCCGGATGGCTGAAGTGTTGTTTGACTAAGGGAGTTCTTTTTCCTTAATTTCTGAGTCTTTTGTGACAAAGTTGGGAGAGAGACCAACTAGATTGGCATTTCATTTCAGTGTGGTGACGCCACTGTGGGAGCATAGTTTGGCATGGAGGTATCTGCAGTCTGTCGACTTGACGTTGAATGGTAGAGAGTTCGACGCTAGCCTGATCATGATGGACATGCAGGAGTACGATGTGATACTTGACATAGATTAGTTGGCGTAGCAGTTCACTTTGATTGACTGTGCTCGGAGGAGAGTTTATTTTGGGTCTCCTGAGGATGGATCTTTCTTTGTGCAAGGTGGGTGTCAGGGTGAGCCTAAGCTTGTTATCTCAGCTATGAAGGCTTCTAAGTCTTTGATCTGGGGTTGTGTGGGGTATCTAGTTAGTATAGTTACCTCCATTTCTCTTGAGTTGGGTGTTCACAACATCTCTGTGGTGTGTGAATATCTCGACATTTTCCCTAACGATTTGCCTAGTATGCCACCTCACAGGGAAGTAGAGTTCTCGATTGATCTGATCCTCGATTTTGGTGCTGTGTCGAAGCTTCCTTATTGTATGACGCCAGCGGAATTGTGAAAGCTCAAGACTCAGTTGCAGGAGTTGTTGGACAAGAGATTTATCAGGTAGAGTGTGTTTTCGTGGGGAGCGCCTGTCTTGTTCGTCCGCAAGAAGGATGGTTCGCTTTGACTGTGTATAGACTATCGGATGCTGAACCAGGTCACGGTAAAGAGCAAGTATCCCTTGCCCCACATTCATGACCTGTTCGACTAGTTGCAGTCTGCATCGGTGTTCTCGAAGATTGATCTGTGGTCAGGGTATCACCAGTTGAGGATACGAGACTCAGATATTCAGAAGACTGCTTTCCGGACATGGTACGGGCATTACGAGTTCACGGTCATGCCTTTCGGCTTAACCAATGCACCAACTACGTTTATGGATCTGATGAACAAGATTTTCAGCTTTTTTCTGGACCAGTTTGTTGTTGTTTTTGTTGATGACGTGCTGGTCTACTCCCCTGATGTCGAGACTCATGCTTTGCACCTAAGGGCGGTTTTGGATACTCTGAGGTGTCATCAGTTGTATACCAAATTCTCCAAGTGTGTGTTCTAGTTGAGTGAAGTCATGTTCCTTGGCCATTTGATCTCTAAAGAAGGCATCAGAGTGGATCCTACCAAGGTCGAGGCAGTGAGCAGTTGGGAGCGACCTAGGACTGTGACAGAGATCAGAAGCTTTTTGGGTCTGGTGGGATATTATAAGAGGTTTATTAGGGATTTCTCCTCTATAGCCGTGCCTTTGACAGAGTTGACCAGGAAGAGGGTTTCATTTTTTTGGGACCAGAATTGTGAGGCGAGTTTCCAAGAGTTGAAGTGTCGTCTGGTTTCTGCCCTTGTGTTGACTCTGCCTTCTGGAAGTGGTGGTTTCATTGTGTATAGTGATGCAAGTGGTGTTGGGTTGGGGTGTGTTCTGATGCAGCATGACAATGTCATTGCATATGCTTCGCGCTAGCTAAAGAATCATAAGAAGAACTACCTGACCAACGATTTGGAGATGGCTGCCGTAGTGCTCACTCTCCAGCTCTGGCGACACTATCTCTATTAAGAGCAGTTTGAGGTCTTCACCGTTCATCAAAGCTTGAAGTATATCTTCACGCAGAGAGACCTCAACCTGAGGCAGTACTGTTGGGTGGAGTATCTGAAGAACTATGATTTTAGCTTGTCCTACCATCTTGACAAGGCCAACGTGGACGTTGATGCCCTGAGTCAGCATACGCACGTGGTGGTGAGCCTATGGTCAAGGAGTGGACCATGTTGGAGGATCTGGTGAGCTGCAGGACGAAGCGGTAAGCTCGGGGGACGGTTGGTGCTTGGGTGGCCAACCTGTCTGTTTGCCTTAAGTTGTTAGAGTTTATTGTTGCCTGTCAGCAGTTGAATCCATTTATTCAGGTTGTGTTTGAGAAGTTGGAGGTTGGTGGAGAGCCTCATTTATCTGTTGGGACATATGGAGAGTTGAGATATGATATGCGTCTGTATGTGCCCCAACATGAGGAGGCTAGGAAGAGGTTGTTGGTTGAAGCGCATCGGTCTAGGTACACTATTCACCCTGGTAGTATGAAGATGTACCGAGACTTGAAGCGGAACTTTTGGTGGCCTCGCATGAAGAGAGATGTTGCTGACCATGTGGCGAGGTGTACCACCTACCTGTTGGTCAAGGCAGAGCATCAGAGATCTGGAGGGACCTTGCAGTCGTTGGATATTCCTGTGTGGAAGTGGGAGCACATCTTGATGGACTTCGTGACTTGTTTGCCGTGGACTCAGAAGAAAGAACGACACCGTGTGGGTGATCGTGGACTGGCTGACTAAGTCTGCTCATTTCTTGACCATTCAGGTGAAACTTCCGATGCATCACCTGGCGGAGTTGTATGTCTTCGAGGTGGTTCGCCTGCATGGTGTTCTGGTGTCCATCGTGTCGGACAGAGACACAAGGTTCACCTCAAGGTTCTGGAGAACTCTGTAGGAGACCTTTGGCACTGTGCTCAATTATAGCACAACATTTCATCCTCAGTCGGATGGTCAGACAGAGAGGACTATTCAAACGCTGAAGGATATGCTTAGAGCATGTGCCGTTGACTTTCAAAGGAGTTGGGAGGACTATTTGTCGCTGATGGAATTTGCCTACAATAATAGTTATTACTCGAGTATCGGGATGGCGCCGTACGAAGCCTTGTATGGTAGGCCATGCAGATCACTGATTTACTAAAACGTGGTGGGCGAGCGTCAGTTAATTGGTCCTGAGCTTGTGCAGCTGTATGCGGACAAGGTAGATTTCATCTGTAGCAGGCTGTTGGTTGCACAGAGTTGACAGAAGAGCTATATCGATTGGAGGCAGAGACTGCTGGAATTTCTAGTGGAAGACTATGTGTTCTTTAAGGTGTCACTGACCAAGGGTGTGATGCGATTCCGAAAGCACGGCAAGCTGAGTCCTCGTTATATTGGCCCCTACCAGATCACCTAGAGGATCAATGAAGTTGTTTATTGGTTGGATTTACCACCAGAGATGTCATCCATGCACGACGTGTTTCATGTCTCCATGCAGAGGAAGTGCCTAGCTGACGTATCTCATGTGATTCCAATTCAGCTAGAAGGACTCCCGAAAGATCTATCCTTTATGGAGGATACCGTTGAGATTGTTGATTGCAAGGAGTAGGTGTTGCAGAATAAGGTGATTCTACTGTTAATGCAATGGAAATGGTTCATCAATGCATGAGAAGGCATTATTTAAGAACACCTCCGTGTAATGTTGGTCTCACTGACGTATTTGTTGACTTTGT
Organism: Posidonia australis; assembly: GCA_024699735.1. NCBI lineage: Eukaryota > Viridiplantae > Streptophyta > Magnoliopsida > Alismatales > Posidoniaceae > Posidonia > Posidonia australis. The sequence goes on from JAMKQA010018836.1 coordinate 24,058, forward strand.
ACCATCTTTAGGGAACATGGGCTTCTTAAGGATAGTTGTATCGTGTCAGTCGAGGAACAAATGCAGATATTTTTGGGATAATAGGCCATGGTCATAAAAATTGCATCGTGCAACATAAGTTGCAACGCTTTAGAGAACGATTAGTCGATGGTTTAACAAAGTATTGAATGTAGTTTGTATATGGGCAACAGACATGATAAGATGGAAGGAATTACTCCATGTCACACCACAATAATATAAACCATGCTGGAGGCAAATATTATTCTTTCTTGAGGGACTACATTGGTGCATTGGATGGCACACATGTACGCTAGTATAAGGAAGGAGGATCCATTTGATCACGAAGGGACCCAAGTCATTGTACCAAAAGCGTATTAGATGAGTGTGATTTCAATATGAGATTTACATTATTAGTGCTGATTGGGAAGAAATCACCCACGATTGCAAGATTCTTAACCATGTCATTGCAGATCCATTTCACAATTTCCCCATGCCGCCATAGGGTGAGTGTCAATCTTTACTCAGCAAGAAAAAAATTTATATATATGACTACTGTTTGTACTTATCGTCTCTTATTTACAAGTGTTTAAAATTAACAATTCAGGTAATTACTACTTGGTTGATTCAGGCTACACAAATGGAACTGCATGTAATGTATGAACCAACTATATATATCAGACAAGTCTAAATTTGTATTAGTTCAATGGACCAGGTGTTTTGTATTTGTATTTTAAGTCTCCTTAGGAACTAATGCTGCAGTTTTGCTGTGTAGGATGTTTTCAATTGGAGAGAGTTGTCGGGATATATAGATGTCATTTCTGGGAACTAATGCTGCAGTTGTGCAGCTCCAATTGTATTTGTATTTTAAAGTCCCTTTTTTAGCTGTATTGTTTTTGAAGTCCCTTCTTGTATTCAGTTGTGTTTTTTGATTCCTGAGGTTCATTTGGAAGGCAGTAGGGAGAGGTTGGGATATAAAAAAAAGCCCTCTGGTCACGTACCTTAGGTAGAAAGAACGATGAGAGTTTAGTGAAAAGGGTTGGGAGAACGAGAAAATGGAGAGAGAGTAGTTTTTGTCACTCTAGTTGATAGTCAATGTTCACATTTGTCATTTCCTTCCTACATCTGAAGTAGCGAATAAAATCTCAAACAACAATAGGATACAGGTTAAAACAGAAGCTACCAACTAGTCACATCCTAGCCTGGACAAATATATGTGAACATGAAGCTCAGACACCCACCTTAGTTTTTCTTTCACAAGCTAACCTGTACAAATAAGAAGTACTTATAAGTCCCATTCACCAGATTCACAACATTCACAAGCTAATCTGTAGAAATATAGCAGGATCACGTAAAACCATAGTACAAAACAGATTAGGCTTCTTATAAGCCATCCATAGTACAAAACAGCGGCTATGCCATGCCATGACATATAATCACATGATTACAATCTCAAAAGCTTAGAAAAATATACCAAAAATGCTTTTAGGGATCCTGTTAGCACATGTAATACATACGACAATCTATCAAACCTTAGTCCAAAGTCAAATAGATTGTAGGGATTACAAAAGCCCAGAGAAATACATAAATATTCCACATCTAGCACATATTAAGTTTAGTAGTGATCATGGCAGATGGACACAAATTTGAGTTTTCTAATGATCAACAACGGAAGACTGGCATTCCTCCCATGGCATGACAACGACCCTGCAATGCTTCTTCAACAAAGCAAGCACAGCATGAAGAAGCTCTGCAATAACTACTACAACAAGACCAATAACAATCCAATACTAAACTGATCGCCTCATACTTTTGTTCAACATTGCGTCACGAGCATCATATTGATCCTTCCATGCCTTTAAAGCCCCAACTTGTCCCTTGGTTAGAGTACATTCTTTAGTGATGTCCTTCAGCTTTCGATCTCCCTCAGTGCGTGTGGGTTACTCTGGCCTCAAGCTCTTTGCAATATTTACGACATCGTGTAGGCCCCCTTGATAAATTCATGGACCCGAACTTCCTACCCATAACACTGTCTGAGGTAGTTGACAAATTAATATGGTTACACAAATATGGGGCCGTTGTCCTCCGTATGAATACACCTATGCTCCTGCTAAATGACCTTGCTTCATCTTCCCATTCTGAGTTAAGTACATTCACCATGTTGTTATTGTATTGCACTTCATGTTTTTAAATTCACTACTCACATTGGGGGATCCACAGCAGCATGAGAACCACCTATTTGGGTTCCTTGGCGTCTTACACGTTACCCTTTTAGCCATGTGTCTACAGTCACACAAGTAAACAGTGGGAATGTTGGAATCTATGCTACTAAATGAGATAATGTACCGAAGAGAAAGCAAGTGAGCTCACAATAAGACTTGGAAGATTAAAGAAGTGACCTCGCAATAAGAGTTGGAAGACAAGACATTTTAGAATTCATGCTACTACATGAGACCTGTCCATAGTTCACAACGACACAATTCAACAGAACATGTACATTATACAAATTAAAAGCGTAATTGAAGTTGTACTAGTTGTAGTAGTAACTACCATAACTACCATAAGAGTCTCTTAACAAATATTTATAAAAGATACTAGGCACTTGTATGTACATGTAGCCTACCCTACATGAAAATATAATTGGACACCATTACTAAATGTTGAAGTTTTATTTGTAAATGTATTAGTTAACAGAATCAATGCAATCTTACTCATATAATAATTCCAAAAAATAAATTAGAATCATTATTAGATTTTTCTAAAGCTTCCATTAATGTTTTAACTTCCATTGATATAATTGGCATCCACTCAAGTTACAACCATGATAAAACAACTTAAAACATATACATACTTGAAACTAACAAGAAATATTCAAAGTATATGAGTAACTTTTATATAAATCCTTGACTTTTTAGCTTATTAGAAACTAACCCCTCATTTTAAAAAATCAATATCAAACTCTTCTATTTTCATTTTATTATAAAAGCAACCCTACTGTTAGTTGACTGCTAGTCAAATGGTTGTTTAGGACTGTAACCATGGTTAGTCAACTTGAGATCATGAGATGACTTATTTGCCTTCCTTTTTATAAGCCAACTCAAACCCTACCGTTCTCTTTTGCCTCTACCTTCGGTGCATCCATCAGCATGGTGGCGATGTTGGATCATCAAAGTTCTTAGGTTGTAGCCATGGTGGTTGATATTGCTGATAAACCAACAATTAATGATGTTGTTGAGAATGAAGTTGAATAATCTTATGTTTCATCTAATGTAGTTCGTTGTGTTGGTTAAGTATTTTCTACATGGAAAGAGGTAAGAGTTTTCTATTACAATTATATTAGTATTATTGACTTTGATGCTCATTGAAGTTCCTCGAGGAAATACTTCGACAAGATTACGTAAAAAATTTTGTTTTCAAGAAGGTTTATTGTTGTCTGATGTTCCTATTGAAGTTATTAACAAAGTTTTAGTTGTCGATAAGCGAGATAGCTAAATGAATACTTCAAAGTGTAGAAGGAAGGTTGATATTATTCAAAGAGGATGTAAAGTTGAATTTTGCATCAAGAAGAATATAGATGAAAACTATTGGTTTGTATTGAGTTTTAATGAAAAACACAATCATGAGCTTACACCCCCCCCCCTTTAGGTAAGCTTCATTATTTGAAGTTTAATTAGAGGATTAGTGATGGGTTGAGAAGGTTTTTATAAAGCATTGGTAGCAATGGGAATCAAACCGTAGGGCTGGCAACATTACAATTTGGAGGATTTGATAAATTAGATTGTATAATTCATGATATAGCAACATGAGATGTGATATAAGGGAACAAGTGAAGGTGTATGATGTGAACTTGTTGGTTGAGCAATTGGAGAATAGAAAAATTAACAATTCAAAGTTTTTCTATGTATATTGTTATGATCATGAAAAACACTTAATTCATTGTTTTTGGACAGATGCTACTTTTATTCATGATTGTACTTTGTTTGGTGATGCAATTACTTTTGACACTGTTGGATCGAGAGGCTTCTCTAGTGGGAGAGGGTGAATAGAGAAACTTAGTATTTTAAAATTTTACTCTAGGTTTTTGTGACCATGCTGATGGAGGGGAACCACGCTCCCCACATGATCGGGACCGTATGGGAGTCGATAGGGCCACGGTGAATCTGGCGATTCTGAGGAAGGGAAAAACGACTCGAAAACACCGAGAAACGATATGAAAATAAAAAACGTGGAGTCGCTACCTAGTCTATTTAAAATGGGAAGACGAGGAAAATCATATCGGAAAATCAAAACTCGAAACCAAATGTGAAATAAGATGACTCATGCCAAATGGATTTGACACATGGATCATTGTGAATCAGAGAAAGGGTAAGGACTCCTATTACATGCGGAGAAGGTGTTGGCACCCCTGCACGCCCGACGAATCGGTCTTTCTCAGAATCTCGCTCGCGTGCATGGAAATGTAAGCACTTAGATGCCGTTTAATGGGGTTACATGGATGATGTAAGAGAAATAAATCATACGATTAAGGAAATAAATTAAGCTAAAAGAAAAGCACAATTGAAAAGGGAAAAGCAAGGAAAACATATGGTGGAAACCAGGTGGGGCCTAATGGCTAGGTTGGGCCTGACTTTATCCCTAGATGACCTGCGCATGTGCCACGTGCAAGTCATTCACGTAGCTAAGATGCGCATCCCCAGAGATGTCATGGCCGTTTGCCATCATTGCCATATCCACGACACACAAGTATTACTATAGGGGGCTAACTAGATGCAAGCGAAATAAGACATGCTAAGGTTCATATATGGGCTAAAAATCGAAAATCCATTATGTGCGGAATACTAAAACAAAAGAAAACAAGAGATTCAAATAATCAGAGGGCAAAACAAAGCTAGATGAAACACTTATGTAGGTGTGGCCTAAGTAGGGAAGATGAAGCCTTGGCTTGGTCGAGTCTGACCTTGTGCAAGCCCTGACCGATCCGCGCATGTGGGGCACATTGTCGGGGTGCGCTTGTGAAACAGGGGCCAGACCTTCCTCCTTCATCGCCTCTTCCTCGGGTAGTGGAGCATCGTCAGACGGCGAGGGTCACCTGGGAGCTCGAGTATATCATCATGATGAGATGCCCATGCATGGGGAACATCGAAAAGAAATGGGTCCCTCCCCCGTCCCCATCGTCAGCGTCAGTGTTAATCCGCCTTTAGCGAGCCTCCATGGGAGGTTCCTGGCCTAGGGGATTAGCTAGACCACTCTGGGGGGTGAAGGGAGAAAGAGGGGTGTCGTTGGACGTCTAAACCAGGCGCTCAAGGGTCGGGACAGCCTCACGCTGGTGATCACCGTCTGTCGACGGGGAGGATGATGAGATGCACAAAATAGTAGGAAAAACCACGAGGAAATGATGTAGGAAAATAAAATCTACACCTCTAAGTTGTCCACTAGTGTGTCTGGGGGGAGATGTTACCTATCCGTGGCTGGTGGTGAGTCATCGGTGTCGGCAGGCGGTGAACTCCAGCGAGGGGCTGGACGGCTGACAAGGGGTTGGTAGTGGCTTGAGGACGACTCGGGAAGAAATGGGAGGATGCTGGGAAGCTTGGAAAGCTTGCTGGAAGGGGAAGCAAAAGGCTGATCGGAGTTTATGGGTTGGGTTGGAATTCTCCAGTGAAACTCTCTCTGGGATCCTAAAGGCTCTCCTCTCGTGAATTCTCCGTGTCCCTGGCTGAAGGGCTCGAGTCAGTTTTGGTTGGTCGCTCCTCATGGTAGGTGGTGGATGGCAGGGCATGGCTCAACGATGTCAGACATGGCAGGGGAAGGCTCACCGACGCTGCTGCAATCTTTGCGTGTCTGCGGGAGTGGCGTAGGGTGTGGGAGGCTGATGATAGGGCGTGGGAAGGTTGAGGGATGTCAGGCACGCCAGGAGACAAGTCGACATTTCGTGCATGACATCGCATGTACGAGGTCGTACAGCGAAAGCGACCAGTCAGGCGGTGCCCACGGTGCTGCCCTGGCCCTAACGCATGCTTGGGCCATGCAAGTGGGTCATGCATGTCATTGGGCCAGAGCACACGGCCTGGGTTTTAGGTGCTTGGCTTACTTGGGTGAATGGAATTAAGGGTGATTAGGGGTTTTCTGGGTTGGTTTAGGTTCATGGGCTTGGTTGGGGAACTAGGGTAAGTCAGGGTCAATCGTCCAGTTGCGCTCTTTGTCGGTTTTGTCTGCCAACATTGGTCAAAAACAGGGGTGTCTACAGATGCCCCTCCCTGAGCGAGGTCGAGGGAAAAGAGACCGCTGCTTAGGGTTGAGAGAAGACACCCCGTCCCGGTCAAACAGGAAAGAAACTTGCTATTGGCCATAAGTCACTTATCCGGTGGATGCACTGAAGGTCGCGACTCACGTGCCAAGGTGCAGATGCCAATGCAAGTGGTGTCCCTCTAGAGTTTCTAAGTGATCGTGCACTGGAACCAGGCAGGTATGCATATGGTCTCGAGCGATGCGAATGCTGGTGTAAGTGTTGATGATGCTAAAGTGCTACTGTGCTGTAAGTGGATACTGATGAAGTGTGCATTTCAAATGTGTGATGTGATGATGATGTGGAGTATGCCTGATTACGATGCATGCGTTGTGTAGATGCTAGTTGGTACATGCAGATGTGAATGGATGCTATGATGCTTAATGAGTTGACATACTCATCGTCGGACAGTTTCGGTTATCAACCTGAGGAGAAGAGGGGCGTGGCAAGGCTGACGGGCTTGCCAACCGGAAGGTGACTGGTGACAGAAGTCATCCGGGTAGTTAGGAGTACCAGCCCAAAAGAAAGGGACATCCTAGGTCTTGTACGCCTGAACGGGATCCTAGGGGGATGACAAGATATCCGACTCGTTGAGCCGACAAAGAGGAATAAGATAGAACCTAGTCGCTATCGATGTACAAACAGATCGACTACGAGCGGACAAAAAGGAGAGAGTTGGCAAGTTATCGGACTTGCCGGGTCGATAAAGAGAGAAAGGATAGAACCTAGTCACTATCGGTGTATAGACAGGTTCGCTAGGAGCGAACAGAGATAGAACCAAGTCACTGTCGGTGTATAGACATGTTGGCTTGGAGCAGACGAGAGAGTGAACCGAGTGTTTGCCAAGATACAGGCAACGACTGGGAACCACCAAGAGAGTGAACCGAGTCGTTGCCAAGATATAGGCAATGGTTGGGAACTACCAAGAGAGAAAAACAAGCTGCTGGTCTGATGCCGCCTTGCCTTGGGTGCTCTCTGCACTTTGGCAAGGTAGGGGCAAATTCGTAATCTTGCCATATTCCACTGAATTCTGCATGTAATTGACTCTGCTCCAAAGGGTGCCTCTACAAATTACCATAGGGCATATGGGAGCCTTTAGCAGGCCATTAGGGCTCAAAAATCTTTTGCATACTAATAGGGGCAAAACGTTAATTTTGCCTTGAACCATCGAGTTCTGAGAATGTTCGAGCATAAGTTGGATTCTGGTGTAAAGGGGCACTTTTGATCTCCCACAGGAAGTCAAATCCGGTAGACAATCTGTTCTGGTGATAGGTAGGATCCCCTTGAAATTCAAGAAATAGTAGGGGTTTTTCTGCAAATTTTCCCCGAATTGTCCTATGAACTCAAACTACTATTCCACTGGTGATGCTCATGCTCTGGCTAAACACCCGAAGCATTCTCTTCACTTCCGACTGCATGGGCTGAGCTCTGGTCAATATAGAAACCATAGGGGCCTCTTTGCAAAGTTTCCAGTTTTGACTTAATCAAGAAACTCCAAAGCAATGGATGGCCCGATGCTGTTCTGAGTTCATTAGATCTGTTCTGGCGGGTAGGGCCTGACAAGAGAAAACTTTTTGGTACTTGGAGAACTCTAGGGACCTATTTACAATTTCTAGAAACTATTGTAAAAATCTACAAAATTGACCATCGGAGCCGATTCGGGTGGCGATTCCTGTCCCAAAAACCTTGTCTGGAGTCCTGATGGCTGCACGGACTTTTCTGGCCTTTCCGATTTCTAAGGGATGATTCTACCCTTCACTAGGTAAATTGCATTTCGACTCAAAATTTTGCTATTTGTGAAAATTACGAGGAGACTGGAGCAAAATTTTCAAAACTTGCGGGATCCACTGGCAGTTTACTCCTGTGAATGGGTGCATGGCGGTTTACTCGGCGGAGTGGTGCGAGCACGGCAGAGCAGGACTTGGTACGGGCTCTGGTGTTTGGGCAGGGCACGGCAGAGGTGCACGGGCATGGGGAGCGGCGGAGAGGTGCGAGCATGGTAGAGCGGGACTTGGTGCAGGGCACGGGCTCCGGCGAGGCGTGCTTCACCGGTGTGAAGGGGTAGGAACGGCAGCAGAATGGTACCTGTCTCGTTCCCCTCCCATTTGTTCTATGTTTCCTTCTTCCACGGGCCTGTGGGCTCCTCCCACGCCATCTCCCACTGTCGTTGGGTTGCTCGACGCTGGTGGTGAGGTCCATCGGTGGGGCGGTCGGGGCGTCTCTGGGACACAGTGGCTGGGCCCCGGGAGGCGGGTTATCATCAGCTCCACGTGATGGCTAGCCATTGTCGGAGATCATGCCGGCAGTGGTGTGCCGACGGTGGTGAGGCGGTGTTTCTCCCCCCTCCTGGCATACTCCATTACCACCATGTTACTTGGGGATGGAGCATCACAACCTTGCTCGGATGAAATTGCTACACCATGTCTGCACCATGTCATTGATCACCTTCTATGAAGCTTAATTAATGATGACGTAAATATGCCTTGAATTAGCTTGAAAGTTAGCTTTTGCATTCCTGTCCGGCAAATTTGATTAATACTCCGAATTTGCTTGTACTTATGTCTGTGCTTGTTTGCATCATGCCACTTGAATTAGAGACTTGGTTCTGCTGTACAATGCCGCTAATTTATTCGAATGTTGTTGCAAAACGGGTACCGATTTTTGTTCAAATAAACCCTCATTCTGCTTATTTCTGACTGGCCTTGTTTCATGCAGTCTGATTCTGAGTCTGAGTTTGAGGTGACCCAGGCAAGCGGGATCGCCTCCAGTTCGCGAGCCCAGGGACATGGGTCTAGCTCACGATCTGGGGTTGCTTCAAGTTCACAGGCTCGGGGTCATGGATCTAGTTCAGGATCCAGGGTTGCTTCTAGCTCTCGGGTATCAGAGGAGGTGATGCCCAACATCCTTGAGGATGTAGGAAACCAAAACTCCATCTATTCTGGTCTCTTCCTTGTGCATGCTTTAGGTTTGTTGAACTGAATCTCTTTTTGTCAGGAATCCGGTAATTTCAGGGGGCGGTTGTTGGATGAGAATTACATCAGCAATCGTGATGGCTTTGAGGTAAGCAATCTTCTTTTCCGCACAAATTTGCATGGTGTAACTGATTTCTGACTCTGCTTTTCTTTGCTTCTCAGGTCAAGGATACCTGGCGAGTAATGTGGTGTCTCTAGATGCCAATGTTGGAGTATTTTGAGCGTCTCCTTGGTTTCCTGAAGGAATTTCTACTACATCGCACTCCTTTCGGGAGTCTCCTGTGCCTCTAGGGTATTCACAGGCACTATGATTTTTTCCGGGCACTCACGGAGCGATGGCGACACGAGACCCACACCATCCATCTTCCCTTCAGCGAGATGATGATCCTGTTGGAGCACTGGGCGTTGCTGACAGGCTTTTGCTTCGGGAAGGAGCCTATAGTCGGCAAGGCTACCTTGGGGTTTGCCAAGGTTACAGAGCTCCTAGGCCGTGAGTGTCCATCGCTGACCCGGTCTGCACACTATCTCTGCTACAGTTGGATTAGAGAGTGGAACCTGTTTTGGCCGGATCCCGCACCAGGATCGAGGGAGGCGGAGTTCGTTCTTCTCCACTTCCTGATGGCCCTCATTTTTCGCGACACCTTTGGGTACTGTGTCTTGACAGATTGGTTGATATACCTTGCCAACCTGGATCACTTGGACCGGTATGACTGGGGCGGTGCCAGTTATACTTACATGCTCTACGGCCTAGACAGCGTCGTAAAGAGCAATCAACTGTCTCACGTGGGGCTCTACCCACTGCTGACGGTAATCTCTTGTATTATCTTCTTTAGTTTAAGCAGTATGATTATGTCCTGACCTGCTTTTCTGTATTTGCAGTATTGGTGGATGGAACATTGCATACGGGGGCACTATTTCTTCCTCCTCTGCCCCAGACTTCTTCTGCTCCCGTGGCAATGGTGCGAGCCAAACCACCGTACAACAGCCGGGGTATACAACTATGAATCCTACCACGATATTCTGGACCTCTTGTCAATTCATGATGTGAGTTTGCAAACCATGCCCTTGCTTACTGCTTTCTTTGCGTTTTGATATCCTACTGGACTAACTTGTGTTCTGTTTTGCCTTCTACAGGTAGAGCTGAGGCCGTTTGAGCGGTAGGCTGGGCTAGACTGGGAGCCTTTGAACTCTGCCCGGACCTACCACTAGAAGCAGATGAAATTCTTCTACTTCAAGAAATCCACGTTCTACTTGCTCGACCGGGTTCGCCATCAATTCAACCTAGAGTTTGGTATTCCCGCTTCCACCTCCTGCTGAGATAGTACCCCAGGCCACTACCCGTGTGCGAGCTTGCTCCATTGCGGTAGAGATCATGGCCGATCGAAGTCGGTACATCCTCCATCCTACTGGCTATGATGAGTACCAAGAGTGGTATGGGCGCACCTGCAAGCCGTACCTCTTCGAGGAGGACCTCTAGGACCAACAGTGGGACATGTGGTTCTCGGAGAATTGGGCTGAGGTAAGTCTTGCTTACTGCTTGTGGCATAAACTGACTTCATGATTTCGGCTGTTCTGACATAATTGGTTGCTTTTGTTTCAACGGTTTGAGGGCAAGCTGAGCACCTTCTATGCTTGGATGCGACAGGCCAAGGTAATGAATTCTCCCCCTTTGCTTTAATTCTTAACTGTTCATATCTGATTGTTCTGACAACACTTTATTCATTTATAACAGGCCCGACGAGAAGCCTGCGGGGAGGTAAGCATTTTCCTTACTCTGTGTTTATAGCATTCTGCAAACATACAGGATTGACCCTCTTATCACAGGGATACCGGCTGGAGGACGTCATCCTTGGGAGTAGCGGTGACGAGGCTGACCTTGACCTTAAGGAGGATACCTCTATCACAGGGGACCTGATGGGTGCTTCCACTTCTATACCCTCCCGTGCTCATGCGGCCTCCGCTGCAACTGCCCGACAGCTCCGGTGCAAAGGCGAGCACTGCTCCGCTCATGCTTCCCAAGGGCGGGAACCGAATGAGAGTGTAGACAAGGCTTGGGATTAATCTACTCAATTATCTTGTATCCCTGTGTTTGTATCTTTAAACATCTTCGACTGTAAACTTGGATTCTGTAAACTTGAGTTATTTCTTTAAGTGACTGCCTCTGGATGAGTGCTTTCTGAATTGCTTGCCTTTAGTTGTGTGGCTTGAAGATGGTTTGTGTATGTAGCTGGGCTTCAACACCTTTGCGCTAGTTAGGCGAGCTCTTAGAACAGCAGTGGCTCGGTTGACGAGTCCTGTGCCACACGTGCATGTGGCCTGCGTGCGTCAACAGCATAGCTCAGATGAAGGTGTAAATCCTTGACAGACACGCGTAGGTGGCACGTGCTTCTCATCAACGCCTCAGTCAAAAAGGACCAAACTCCCTGGTAAACATGCGCAAGTGACATGTGCGTCCCATCCGCGCCTCTATCACAGGGCCAAAATTCCCTGATCAACACGTGCATGTCCAGCGTGTAGTCGCGACGCGCGTGACTTTTGACACAGTCACGAGTCGCCGTCTTGCGGTTGCTCATGGACCCTTCTCCCTCCTTTAAAGCTGGCACTGGCTGAATGAGGGGGACACATCTCTCACACCCCCTCTGGCCTAGGCTCCTCTGTGGTTTGCCCCCTCTCCCACCGGCGACGTCTCCTCTTCCTCCAGTGACACCTCCTTTGCCGTTTCTTCTTCCGCCGGCGGCTAGGGATTGTCTTCATCGGGTTTCTCTCCACTAGTGGCTGGTGCTCTGCTCTTGGGTGGCATGGTAAGGCTTCCATGGCAAGGTGGGAAGGTTGCAAGTCGTGGGTCCTTGACATGGTTTCTTTTGTGGATTTTTTAGGATTACTCCTCCCCACTGCTCGGATGTACTGAGGTGCTGGATTGGCATGCTCTCTGACAACGACCGGGAGAAACTACGGTGTTGGGGAATCTCCGGGCGTCTCTTGAAGATCAGGGATACCAAGGTGAACCGATATCTCCTAAGTGCCGTGTTTAGATTCTGGAAACCGGCCCACCATGTATTCCAGTTCGGTTGTGAGGAACTGACTATTACACTGGAATAAACCAGGTGGATCTGTGGCCTGTCACGATTGCTAGGGCCTCCGATTTTCATGCACCGGGATGGGTATGCATCTGTCCTTTCTCAACTAACTGGCTTAAACATTGCAGAATGCGGGAGGCGCTTAATCTATACAGACGGCTCTGAACCCATGCTGCGCTTGGACTTCCTCGATGAAGTGGTCATGAGGCACTCTGTGCTAGGCGACGACCTCTGGCTGAGTGGCTTTGTCCTCTGTTTTCTTGGGGAACTCATATTCGGTCATGGTCGGATGACCGTAGTGATTGAGGTAGCTAAGGTCACTTTGGCAGTGGTGAGCAAACAAATAAATCTTCACCGGTGTCGCCACTTTTACGGTTGTGGAGCATTAATGCAGGTAACTATAAATTCTGCTGCTATTGGTATATCTATATACTGACTTAATGCTTGGACAGGTGTGGCTAGCGGCTCACATGGGAGTCGAGGTCTTGCCCCTCCAAAGACCGGCATTTGAGGCCTACCTCCAGAGTGGGCATTCTTGGAGCATCTCTGGAGTACAGGAGTTCTATGAAAAGCTGGAGGGGCTGTTTGGGAGTCTGATCACCTGGCAGATCGTCCCATCAACTGTGGAGCCTTTCACTGCATTTTTCAATGATACTGACATGAGGGTGGTCGTTCTTCTTGGGCTGACTGGAGGGGTTAAGTACCACCCTGTTCGTGTCCTGCGCCAGTTTGGTTTCTACCAAGATGCTTTTGAACAAACTCCCATGCCTACTATCTTCCAGCTGTATCCTCAAAATTCCACTGCCATGACTGTTGAGTTGGCTCGTCTGCTACGAATCGGTGTGAGCTCCAGTGATTTGACTCTAGTGAGAGGCACAGGCTACTCTAAGGCACATAGGGCATATACACAGGTGGACTGGCCAATCAGCGAAGTAGCTCCTAGTGCTCCTCTGTTCAACAATGCTAGCAGCTCGAAGAGGCCCCGAACTAGAGGGAATAGTTGATTCGAGCATATGTAGTGCTCTCCTGTAATTTTTTTCAATGATTGTACTCTTGAACTTGAATTTGAATGAAGAATACATGCTCTTTCACTGTGTGTCCTTTTATTTCCTTCTGTGACCAACTTCTTTGAATAACTCCCCTGTATCATTGGGACCAGCCAAAACATCTACCCCTTTAAGGACATAGATTGGATATATTATTGTGACTTAACAGGCCTAGCCTCCGCGTGGGTATGCGGGGTACATTCTGCTGCAAGTTGGCCACTAGTGCTCCTAGCCAAAACGCGCATGTCCTACGCACAACTGCCACGCGGTTCCCGGATGTGGGGTCCATGCTGAATTTCCCTGGTCTCCAGAGTCTCCGTCAGGAACCCTCCTGGGCTCGATGATTTGCCTCTATCCATTCTTCCTACCGACCTTCTGTGTGGAGCCACCGATTTATACCGAATACATGGCTTGAAACACCTAGTAAAGCATCTACTTGCCAAAACATAGCTGACATGCCCCTGGCTATGGATGCTCTACTGAAGTCAACCAAGTGGGCAATTGACATGCCCCTGGCTAGAGGTGAATCAAATGGGCAACTGACATGCCCCAGGTACTAGAGGTGGGCTGTCGATGTCGACCAAGAGAGCAGCTAACATGCCCCTGGCTGATGACCAGGCAAAGTCCTGTCCCGTGATAACGACATTGGGAGAAGTAATGCAGATGCAGATGCAGATGCAGAAGCATGGGTTGCGCTTACTTAGCTATGCTGGACCCTCAGCATTAGGAAAGCTTTGATGTCTACCCGAAAGGGAATGGGTGAATCCTATTACTCGAAGGACTCTATTCAGATCTCGAGCTGATGGGTGGCACTCTGGGTGGCGGGGCGATTGCGCCAGGACAGTGAATGCTGAAATGATGGACAACTGGGTGGTAAGTGTTTAAATGGTGACAAGGCTAGGACTTCACATCAAACTCTCCGGGTCCCAAACTTGCTCTTTTACATGATTGACTTTTCTTTTACTCCCTCGTAAGTGTGTAGGCTCATTCTACTCCTATCGGGGGTAATGAACGCCAAGGTGGGAGGCTCTTACTAAGAAGGGAGGCTAGTCATTCAATGGCGTGGTGGCTCAAGCGTATGCTCCAACTCCTCCCCAGGGTACAGCAGGGGTAAAGTCGGCACACACACCTCTCTCTCGGGCTGATGTTTGTCTTCGACTTCTATCTTCTCATTTCTTTTGTGTCCTCTATGCATTATAATTTTTTTCTTGCTCACTCTCGCTCACACCCTATCATTTTATCTCCCTCTTGGAGGTGTGGGCCCTTGGAGAGTTTGACAACTTCGTCTTACTCATGATGGGGGGTGGGGGGCTTCCTCACTTGCTAGACGATCCGGATCGAATTCTTTGGGAGGTGAGAACCTTTTCCCGAGGTAGGCTAAGTTTTTTCGATTTCATCATTGGACAAAAATACAGATGGTACATGCGCACGTATGCTGATACAAGAATCCAAAACATGAATGCTGAGTGCAGGTGTTGCACGAATGCAGGAATGCGTGCTATAATAACTCGGTGTGAGGACAATGAGACAGAATGAACAATTGCCAGGATGCGGATTATAAATGCAGAATGCAATGATGCAGGGTGCTCGGATACAAGGGGGACTTTGCACAGCATCGGGACCCAGTCACCGTTAGTATTTCTTTAGGTAGCAAGTATTGACTAGCTCAGACTGCTCAATGTGGTCCATGTCCTCTAGGATCACAGCTCCTCCAAAGAAAACCTGCATGACGACAAAGGGTCGTCGGCAATTGTGTCGGAACTTGCCACTGGCATCGGGCAGATGGATTGCTCGCAAAACCAAATCTCCAAGTGCTAGGCTTCTAGGTTGGACCTTCTTTTGATAAGACCTAGCCATGTGTTTCTGATAGCACTGAGCGTGGTTCAAGGCCTGCAATCAACGCTCATCTATTAGGTTTAGCTGTATGCATCGGTCTTCGACCCATTCCACCTCCTCTAGCTCTGCTTCCCTCAGGATTCTGAGTGATGGAATCTCTACTTCAGTAGGGAGAACTGCCTCCATCCCATAAACCAAAGAGTATAGGGTTGCCCTTGTAGAAGTCCGGATGGATGTCCTATAGTCCCACAATGCGTAGGGGAGTTGGTTATGCTAATCCGGGTGAGTCTTTGCCATCTTCTTCAGGATCTTGGTAAGGTTCTTGTTGGCAGACTCCATGGCTCTGTTCATCTGTGGGCGGTATGGGGAGGATCTATGATGCTTGATGTGAAGGCTCTGCATGAAATCTTCCACCCTCTTGGCTACCAAGTTCTTTCCATTGTTGGAGATGAGGGCGTGGGGAACTCCGTACTGGGCTACAATATTATTCTAAATAAAATTTTCTGTAGCCACGGTGGTGACTGCCTTGTAGGAAGCTGCTTCTACCTATTTGGCAAAGTAGTCAATTGCTACCAAGATGAAGTGATGTCCATTGAAGGCTGCTGGATGAATGGCTCCAATGACGTCAATACCCTACATTGAGAAGGGCCAAGGTGAAGACATATTATGCAGTTGATGAGGAGGAGCGTGGATTAAGTTGCCGTGGACTTGGCAGTTGTAGCACTTTCGGACAAACCGATAGCAGTCTACCTCCATGGTCGACCAGTAGTAGCCTTGCAACATGATCTTCTTGGCTAACAAGATCTCATTCATATGTGGGCCGCACACTCCGGCATGAATCTGTAGCATCAGGGTATCAACCTCCTTCTGATCTATGCACCTCAACAGCATTTGGTTGTAGGACCTTTTCTATAAATGGCCACCTCCAAGGACATACTTTGACGTAAGGTCTTGCTGTCGGTGGTAGGGGTATTAGACAGGAGGTTCCTAGTTTGCAAGAAAACCTTGATGTCGTGGCACCAGGGAAGCTCTTCGAGTGGATCCTCCTCTTCGATGCTCATGCAGTACACAGAGTAGTCCACTCGGGTTATCGATACATCCACCACGTGATCATCTGGTATGGACAACCATGATGCCAAAGTTGCCAATGCGTCTGCATATGCATTCCTGGCTTTGTTCATGATGGAGAAGGAAATGTCCTCGAATTCTGTCATGAGCTTCAGGAGATATGAGTGGTATGGCACCAGCTTCGGGTCTTTTGTCTTACAACTCCCATTCACCTGGGATATGATCAGCAAGGCGTCACCATGGACCTGTAGTTCCCGTACCCTGTGCTCCAATGCAGCCTGCAGGCCAAGGATGCATGCCTCATATTCCTCCTTGTTATTGGTGCACCGGAATGACAGCTTCTTGGAAAACGGGATGAGCTATCCTTGGGGGGTTGCCAACACTGCCCCATTACCCTGGCCTCTCTTGTTTACTGCCCCGTCAAAGTAGAGGTGCCATCGCTTCTAGTCATCTGACTCCTCGAGTCTCAAATCATCCATGGTGAATAATATGTCTTCGTCGGGAAACTAGGTCTACAGGGGCTAATACTTCGGCAAAGGCAAGTCAGCCAGGTGATCTGTCAGGGCCTGCCCTTTCACTAATTTTTGCGTCACAAAGGTAATGTCATATTGGGATAACAAAACCTGCCACTTGACACATCTGCTCACCAGTGCTGGTTTCTAGAGCAAGTACTTCATCATTTCATGTCGGCATAACAGTAAAACTGGATACAGCATCATATAGTGCTGCAAGCGTTGGGTGGCCCATACTAAGGTAGGTAGACTTTTTCGATGGTGGTATACCTGGCTTCACAATCATTGAACTTCTTGCTTAGGTAGTACACCACCCTTTTCTTTCGGCCTGTTTCATCATGCTGACCCAATACAGTGCCCATGGAGTGCTGTGTAACTGATAAGTAGAGGAGGAGTGGCCGTCCCAGTGTCAGGGGGACCAGGATGGGTGGCTTGGCTAGCAACTGTTTGATCTTGTCGATGGCGGCTTGGCACTCCGCACTCCAGGTAATCTGAGCATTTTTCCTTAGGAGCTTGAAAATTGGCTCACATATGGGAGTGAGCTGGGCGATGAATCGGCTGATGTACTGTAGGCTCCCGAGCAAACCTTGGACCTCCTTCTTTGTGGCTGGAGGTGGCATATCAGTGATGGCTCTGGCTTTAATGGGGTCGACCTCAATTCCCCTTTGGCTGACTATATACCTCAAGAGCTTTCTTGATGTCACGCCAAACATGCATTTGCTAGGATTCAGTTGGAGCTTAAACTTCCGCAGGCGGTCAAATAGCTTTCTTAGGCAAGCGAGATGGTCATCGGACTCCTTGGATTTGCAATCATATCGTCTACGTACACCTCAATGTCCTGGTACATGAGGTCATGAAAAAGTGCTGTCATCGCTCTTTGGTACGTAGCGCCAGCATTCTTGAGTCCAAACGACATCACTCTGTAGCAAAAGACCCCCCAAGAGGTGATGAATGATGTTTTCTCCATATCCTTTTCTGCCATTCTGATCTGATTGCAGCTTGAAAAGCCATTCATAAATGATAACATTTTGTGCCCCGTGGTGTTGTCCACGAGTACATCGATATGAGGTAGTGAGAAATCATCTTTCGGGCTCGCTTTGTTGAGGTCTCTATAGTCAATGCACATGCGAACCCGTCCATCCTTTTTCGGCACTGGAACCACATTGGCCAACCATTCTGGGTAGAGGATGACATTTAGGAATTGGACCTAGTGTTGTTTCATGATTTCCTCTTTTAATTTGAGAAGCCACTGCGGGTGCTATCTTTTGAGTTTCTGCTTGACTGGTTTGGCGTCCGGCTTCAACGGCAGAGTGTGCACTATATCTCAACATCTAGTCCGACCATATCATCATAACTCCAAGCAAAAACATCACTATACTCCTTCAGAAATGTGATAAAATCTGTCCTTGCCTATGGTGACAATTTGGCACTGATGCTGACCTCCTTAACATCGCCTGGTGCGTCGATGTTCACCACCTCCGTGTCCTCCTCGACGTGCTAATTTGGACCTTCTGGATCGTCGTCGTGAGGATGGAATTCTGGCGCATCTTCTGAATCATCAACGCCCGTGTCGTCCTCCTCCCCGTATGCTATCAGTTCTGATAACACGTCCTCTTGGAATACCGAGTCGGTGACATCAAATGAGAGGATCTACTCCAACTCCTGCCCCTATTTTTGCTTGAGGAGGGTCACGCTGACTCTGGTATTCTTGTAACTGCATTGTGTGGACCCTGATTCTGTGCTCTTTTGCTCTATTATGGTGCTGGCTTGTTCTTCTCCCTCATATATAGTATTCCTAATATTTTTGTTTTTTTTGTATTTTTTCTGATTTTTTTGGATTTTCTGTACTATTTACAATAACCTCCCCCCGACGGTCATCTAGTTGGTGACCGCTCTGGGTGTTGCTCCATGGGATCTTTGAGGAGCCTACCTCAAGGTTTTTTTTTGCTCCTCGCCTATCTGAAGGCGAGGCTTGTGCTACACATACCACCTAGACCCGCGTCCAGGCTGCTCGGTGATCATGTCCTCTGGTCTAGTCTTGACTGTTCTGCCCTCCTCCACAACCATGATTGCTGGAGGACCCCAGTGATTCTGGGGTGGGGTGAGTTCTGGCTTTGATGCTACTGTCTTCCCTTTCCTCTTCCTATTCTCTTTGACTGCATCTTCTGCCAAGACTGCCAGTTGTTCCTGGAATAGCACTTCTAGGTCATTGAGCACTATGTCTACATGGGTCTCGATGGCTGCACACTCCTCGTCTAAGCAAAGTTGACATAATAGGTGCAGGATTTCGACTGCACCAAAGGTCTGGGATCAGGAAGAGCCAGGATACTACTGCTGCTATTGTGACTCAAGTTGATTGTGATTGTGGTACTGCTGTGATTGAAACTGGCTGTGACTCTACTGTTGCTGTGACTATGACTGATTATGACTGTGGTACTGCTGTGACTGAAACTAGCTGTGGCTGTGATACTGTTGCTACTGTGACTGGCTGTGGTTGTGATACTGCTGCTGCTAACTGTGGCTGTGATACTGCTGTTGTTGTGACTAGCTGTGGTCGTGATACTGCTGCTGCTGTGACCGGCTATGGCTGTGATACTACTATTGCTGTGACTGACTGCGGCTGTGATACTGCTGCTGCTGTGACTGGCTGTGGCTGTGATACTGCTGCTGCTGTGACCGGCTATGGCTGTGATACTGCTGTTATTGTGACTGACTGCGGCTATGATACTGCTGCTGTTGTGACTAGATGTGGCTATGATACTGCTACTTCTATGACTGGCTGTGGTTGTGATACTACTACTGCTGGGGGTAGCAAAGCTAGGCAAGGAGATGTTGGGACTGCTGCCTATTGCTGTTCTGTTTTACCTGCGAGGTCTAGCTCAACTGTGCTCAAGGTATCTTCATCCGTGTAATAATCCTCGATGCATACCCACTCGAGGTCATCTGCTGGACTCTGCTACTGCTGCACTGCAATGACTGGGGACAGATTCCTATTCGGATCCATCACGCTTGCATTAACGAAGATAGTCAAATCCCGAGGGACAAACAACCTTTGGTGCCTGCACGTGCCTCCTCGTGGTCCCTGGTATCCAAGTCCTTCGTGATCTCTTCTTTCCTTCGCCTCGACGGGCTCCGTGATCCCTTGACCGTATTTCCCAAGTGGTGCTCCCTTCTCGTATCCCCATTGGTGACAAAGGTTCTCAACCATCAACTGAGGGTGACTATGAACAGTCAAGAAGCTAACACGCTTGAACTCTGGAAAAAAATTGATAGGTTCGAAATGGTTAACATGATAAAGGACATCTGACGACTTGGGGTCAAAGTGGACAGTCTGCAGATCGATCGAAGAGACTACGTCAACCCTGTCCCTCTCAAAGTTCTCTGCCATGATAACAACAACATCATCGCCATAACAGAACTTGATCATGCAGTGCAGGGTTGATAGGATGACTTGATGCTTGTGCAACCAAGGGCGCCTAAGTAGGAGATTTAAAGCAGGTTCGAGATCAACAACGTAGAACTCGACGTCGAACTGAGCCAGACCAACAGTCAGAGGAATGACCAAAACCTCCAACGTGTCGTGGTGCGTGTTGTCAAAAGACGTCATCCCTTTGATAGCTGGCGTAATATCTTCGACTTTGAATCTGATGTTACTCGCAGTGCGCAAGGGGTAGATGTTTAGACCTGTGCCGTTATCAACCAGTGTCAAGGGGATTCGGAACTTCTGGAACTGCACGGTGATGAACAACGGTTGGATGTGATTGGTTCCCGTTAGGGGCAACTCCTAGTACGAGAAGGAGATGACCCGCAGCATTGCGATCATGCCTACCATGTTCTCAAGGGTTGTGGGCTTAATGGTGGGGGATACATGGGCCGCCTGGAATACTCTGAGGAAGGCTTCGGGGTGTTTGGCTGAGGTGTGGATGAGGTCCCAAATGGATATGTCGGCTTTAACCTTCTTGAGCTAGGAGGTGAGGTCATCTGGGGATTTATTGGCAATGCTGGTGGAGGGTTTAGAGGTAATTTCTTCGGTGGCAGGCTTAAGGGGTTGGCTTGCTTGCTGAGGTGGAGGCAGCACTGGGTGGCATGCCCTGGGGACTGGAGTTGGGGGCTTGTACACCCGTTCGGACTGTGTGCTTTCTGCATACATTTCTATGGCATAGTCATACGGTACTTGGTGGGTATCCCTAGTCAAATTATTGACCAGGGGAGTATAAGCCGCCAACTCTAGCTAGGCCAATGGTTGGCTAGTGGGAGGCATGGTAGAGTAGGCTGTTAACTGGATGGGTTGGGTAGGAGTTGGTTGAGGTCTGGCCTCAAGGCAGATGGGCTGAACTGGGGGAAATTGCATGGTAGGTGAAGTGACCGCGCACTCTGTCCTGGCGGCCAGGTGAATCAAGCCGATGACGGACCCTGAACAGGAGAGGAAGGAGAGATACTGCTCAGATGGGAATGGCTCAGAGGCAAGGTGGATAAGATCAGACGGATCTAGCTGGGAAGAGCCAGATCCAAGAGGAAAGAGGTAGTGAACCCTTAAGGTCTCGGGTGCTTCGGATGGGGGTGCTGAAGGAGAGGCTGACTAACAATGCTAGGGTGTGGCTGTGCTCATGCTGGTGCTAGTGCTTGTGCTGGGGCGGGGGGTGATCCTGCATCTTGAGTGTTGATGACAATGTCCTTGAGGTGAATGAGGTTCTGTATGGCATTTCGGAGAGTGAAACAGTTGTCCGTTGAGTGCCACAGGGCCAGATGGTAACTACAGTACAAATTCACTTTATACCACGTCGGTAATGGATTCGGCTGTGGGCGAACGTCTAGGTACTTGAGGAGCGATTGCACCTTGGGAAGGATGGCACTCAACGGCTCGACGAGTGGGGTGAAATCTCGGTCGAGTCATTGGGGCCCTCCTTACGGGGGTATTGTCCTCGCCTTGTCGGTGCTATGGGATACACTAGTTCGGTGGTGGTAGTGATGTGGGGTGTCCTACGCACTGGTGCATAAACTACCTGATTTTTAGCCAATGGGCCCACCACATTCACTGCCAGAGCAGGGGACCCAAGGTACGCGATGGTGCTCTTCAATGAATCCCTTCTCTTCAGATAGCTGGAGTTGGAGTCGTTGTTGTTGTTGCTGGTGCCGACGTTGTGGCTGGAGGTGGTTGCTTACTTGGCGAACGCGGTGAGTGTGGGGAAGCTGCCACTTTGTAGCGAGCTTTCCACGCAGGCACCGACTCTAATCAGAAAGGAGAAAGTGGTGATAGGTTGGATGCCAGGCAGAGCCCATGTGGCTAGCTGTGCCACACAGATGATCATTTTGATAGACTCCTCGTCGGAGGGTCTATCCTTGACCTGTGAGGCAAGGGCACGTCAGCGCCTGACGTACTCTCCAAACGGCTCAAAGGGCTTTTGTTTGGTGGTGGCCAAGTCCTCCCTCTTGGGGACTTGGTCGAGGTTGAAAGAATACTGTTCCAGGAATGCCTGGGCTAGGTCGTTCCAAGTCCAGATGGTCACCATGTCCAAAGAAGTGAACCACTTCAAGGCAGGGCTAGAGAGACTCATCTGGAACAAGCGGATCAACAACCTTTCATCAGCCTGGAGCTGAGCGAGGTCTCTGCAGTATGCTCTCAAATTAGAGATTGGGCAGTCTTTTCCATTGTATTTTTCAAAGTTCGAGACTTGGAAATTCGACGGGAGAGTTGCCTCTAGGAAATAGCAGAGGTCTTAGAATTGAAAAGACTAGCGGTCCCCACCCTACACTTGTCGAAGTGCTCTTTCCAAATCACCTACCTTGGAAAGGAGGGCATCTGGGGTTGCTGCTATTGAGATTGGCACAGCTTGGGTGGGTACCGCGTATGCCATGTGGGTCGCACCGAGGTGCTCCTATGGATCCACTATCATACCACCTAGTGTCATGGCATGATGGCTGGCATACCCATGTGGGTGAGTGGTGTGGTGCGAGATGCATGGGGAACCTGTGTTTGATGCAAGGATGGAGGGAAGGTAGTATGCTGTGCTGTGAGTGGTGCGGGGTTTGTGGGTGGCAGCTGCTGTCCTGGCGCAAGTCCAGGCAGCGGGACGAGGGAGTGTTGTGCCCCTACCAAGCCGAGGGGCTGGCCACCAGGTGCTGGAGATGCATGCTATGAAGAGTGAGATGAAGGTGAAGGATGCAGGATCGACACCATCGTCGCCTGACTAGCGAGGAGTTGGGGCAACGATTGAGGACGTGCAGTGGGTGCAGAGTGGAGCACCAAAGTCGAGGGCGGCGAGACCTCAGGGGGAGGAGAAGCTGGGAGCAGTGAGGAGTCCAATGAGAGTGCCATGCCCTGCAGCTTCTAGGTGAGAGCCAAGAAGTACTAGGCTTGCATGGCTGGTCTCCCATTGGTAGCAGTACCGAGGGACGGGATTGTCAGCAGAGCTGACACAACAGAAGGCAAAAGGGAAGTAGACTGTCCATAAGGGGCAGATGCTACCAAAGAGGCTACCGCAGCTGGCTGGGTAGTCAAGACAGATGGGCCCTGCAGAGGGAGAGACACCGACTGCTTCGGAGCTCGGGTGGTGGTCACCGTAACTGACTCGGTGACGGGCTCCAGACCGGACAGGGTCTGCCAGTGTCCCATCACAAAAGAAGATGATGCCCCATGGGCCTGGAAGAGGCTGACATGGGGTGAAGAGGTAGCTGAGGAAGTCAAGAAAAGGGACGAGGGGGTTGAAGTGGCGATACTGTCGGAGGTGACAGTAGAAAGAGTCTCGCTGACGCGCTGGGCCATGGTGGAACGTGAGCGAGTGCGAATAGGGCCATAGTAGCTGAAAGACGGGCGAAACCTACGACGAGCTATCGTCAAAAGCGACAAAAGCTCAGGGAAGACCGAGAATCGGTGTCACACAATAGAGAAATTGAGAGGGGAGGGCACTCGAGCTCGGGTCAAAGGACTCATGCGCAAACCTATGGGCAAAAGAGACAGGAGCAGGTATCAAAATTTGAAGATAAGCAATGCAATGTTAATTAAGTGGTATGAATGGCACACATGCACATGGATGCAACTAGTATGCACTCTCTCACCATCTAAGTGTTTCCTAGGTGGTTGTCTACTCTGGATACTCTCTGGGTGAATGGGTCTCCGACTCAAGGCAAAATGTAAGGTTCCATCCCATGCCAAAGCTGTGGAACGATGGTGCGTTGGGAGCCTCGACCCTGCCAAAGCATGGGTTGTACCTTCTACTAACACTGACACGACCCCGGATAAGGGGGGACAGCTCAGCATCAAATCCTATGCCAAAGCAATAGGACAAGAGAACTGGAACTGGCCTTCGTAGACTATAGGTGGACTCAGAGGAGAGAGATGCATGCTCCTATATGGTTCAATCATGCAATATGCCCTTGTGTCTTTTTCTTGCATTTTATTAACTAGAGGGGAAGAGAGTTAGAATTGGTCTTTAGTTTTGCCTTATTAATTGTTTCTCTGAGTTTGTGTGTTTTATTATGAAACAGTCATGTCAAATTCAAAAAGGGAAGAAAACACACAAGTAAGGCAAGCAAGCAAGCAAACAACAAGTAAAAGGCATGATCATGGCATGTGCAAGTGTCGTGGCATCATGATAGTGAAAAGATAAAGACATCAAACACATCATAAAGCATGTATCATGGCATGTGCATTGTGATGTGGACATATTATCTTGGTGTAAAGTAAAACATACATCATCCACAAAGCATAACATATCAAGTGCATACAAGGAAAACCATGTAGGCGAGAAAGAACCGAAAACGAAAGCCGGAGTCTTTCTACTCTCTAGTGGAGTCGCTAGCTCCTGTGACCATGCCAAGGGAGGGGACCACGCTCCCCATGCGATCAGGACCGCATGGGAGTCGGTCAGGCCATGGCAAATCCGGCGATTCCGAGGACAGGAAAAACGACTCGAAAACACCGAAAAATGATATGAAAGTAAAAAATGTGGAGTCGCCAGCTAGTCTATTTAAAACGGGAAGATGAGGAAAACCGTATCGGAAAATCAAAACTCGAAACTGAATGCGAAATAAGATGACTCATGCCATATGGATTCGACACACGGATCATTGCGAATTGGAGAAAGAGTAAGGACTCCTATTACGTGCGAGGAAGGTGTTAGGCACCCCTGCACGCCCGACGAATTGGTCTTTTTCAGAATGTCGTTCACTTGCATGGAAATGTTGGCACTTAGATGCCGATTAATGGGGTTACATGGATGATGTTAGAGAAACAAATCATACGATTAAGGAAACAAACCAAGTTAAAAGAAAAGCACAATCGAAACAGGAAAAACAAGCAAAACATAAGGTGGAAACTAGGTGGGGCCCAATGGCTAGGCTGGGCTGGACTTTATCCCTGGATGACCTGTGCATGTGCCACATGTAAGTCATTCGCGCAGCCAAGACGCGCGTCCCCAGAGATGTCATGGCCGTTTGCCATCATTGCCATATCCATGACACACAAGTATTACTATGGAGGGCTAACAAGATGCAAGCAAAATAAAACATGCTGAGGTTCATATATGGGCTAAAAATCGAAAATCCATTATGTGTGGAATACTAAAACAAAAGAAAACAAGAGATTCAAATAATTAGAGGGCAAAACAATGCTAGATGAAACACTTATGCAGGTGTGGCCTAAGTAGGGAAGATGAGGCCTTGGCTTGGTCGAGTCTGACCCTGTGCAAGCCCTAACCGATCCGCACATGTGGGGCACGCTGTCGGGGTGTGCATGTGAAACAGGGGCCAAACCTTCCTCCTTCATCGCCTCTTTCTTTGGTGGTGGAGCGTCGTCGGACGGCGAGGATCGCCTGGGAGCTCGGGTATATCATCATGATGAGATGCACATGCATGGGGAACATCGAAAAGAAATGGGTCCCTCCCCCGTCCCCATCGCCGACGTTAGTGTTAATCCACCTCTAGCGAGCCTCCACGGGAGGTTCCTGGCCTAGGGGATTAGCTAGACCGCTCCGGGGGGTGAAGGGAGAAAGAGGGGTGCCGTTAGACATCCAAACCAGGCGCTCAAGGGTCAGGACGGCCTTACGCTGGTGATCACCATCCGTCGGCGGGGAGGATGACGGGATGCACAAAACAACGTGAAAAACCACGAGGAAATGATGTAGGAAAATAAAATGTACACCCCTAAGTTATCCACTAGTGTGTTTGGGGGGAGATATTACATGTCGGTGACTGGTGGTGAGTCATCAGCGTTGACAGGTGGCGAACTCTAGCGAGGGGCTAGACGGCTGATGAGGGGTTGGTAGTGGCCTGAGGATGGCTCAGGAAGAAATGGGAGGATGCTGGGAAGATTGGAAAGCTTGTCGGAAGGGGAAGCAAAAGGCTGATCGAAGTTTATGGCTTGGGTTGGAATTCTCCGACGAAACTCTCTCTACGTTCCTGAAGACTCTCCTCTCGTGAATGCTCCATGTCCCTGGCTGAAAGGCTCGAGTCGGTTTTGGTTGGTCACTCCTCGTGGTAGGTGGTGGATGGCAGGGCGTGGCTCAATGATGTCAGACATGGTAGGGGAAGGCTCGCTGGCGCCGCTGCAGGCTTTGCGTATCGGCGGGAGCTGTGCAGGGCCTGGGAGGCCAATGACAGGGCATGGGAAGGCTGAGGGATGTCGGGTACGTCGGGAGACAAGTCGACATTTCGTGCACGGTGTCACACATACGAGGTACGAGGTCATACAACAAAAGCAACCAGTCAGGCGGCGCCCGCAATGCTACCCTGGCCTTGACGTGCACTTGGGCCGTGCATGTCATTGGCCTAGAGCACATGGGATGGGGTTTAGGTGCTGGGCTTAGTTGGGTGAATGGAATTAAGGGTGATTAGGGGTTTTCTGGGTTGGTCTAGGTTCATGGGCTTTGTTGGGGAACTAGGGTAAGTCCGGGTCAGTCGTCCAGTTGCGCTCTCTACCGGATCCGTCTGCCAACATTGGCCAGAAATCGGGGTGTCTACAGTTTCCAATAACAAATACAATTAAATACAGAATTTGAGCTAACTAATTAAACAAGCATAGAAGGGAAGAGAGACAATGAAGTACACAAGGATTTTATAGTAGTTCGGCCAAACCCTGACTTAGTCCACTCTTCGAGATACCCTCGAGAGTTCCCTTTAACTATTTAAAATAAACACTTATATTTTGAGCAAGACCCTTACCAACTCCTACGAACCGCGGAACCTTCGCCCAACCGGAGAAATATGCAAATTACTTGATTACAAAGTATCAAACCTTTTCCATAAATGCCAATCTCTTTAATGATGGTTTTGAGCAAATGGACTTGGGAAAAAATAAGCTAGGAATATGAATGAAGCTTGAACAAATGCAGTAAGTAGAGAAAAAGAGCTTAGGAATGCTTGATAATGCTTAAGGGTTGATTAGGAACCCTATTTATAGGATTAGGGAGGGTAATTCTTGTGTCTACTAGCTAGTATAACGGCCAATAATGGCTAGTTTGTTCGATAGTTCGGTAACAAATCGGTGTGCTGTTTTTGCTTGCTATTTAGCTTTTCATGAGCGATTCGTTATGCCGAAATACCTTCAGTATGCCAAAATCTTTTGGTTCGGAATGCCAAAAATCTTCTAAGTATCGTTTTGATCTCTGCTTCCATCCTATGTCGTTTGAAATTCAGTGTGGCGCATGATGTGCCGAATTCTCCTAATTCGTTATGTTGAAATTCTTCAGAGTATCGATTTTTATCTATACTTGATTATTACAAATTTCAGTGCCTTTTCTCATTTGGTATATCATTAATATTTCGGTATGCTGAATTTACATGCACTATGAAATAATTA
This sequence comes from Posidonia australis, assembly GCA_024699735.1. NCBI lineage: Eukaryota > Viridiplantae > Streptophyta > Magnoliopsida > Alismatales > Posidoniaceae > Posidonia > Posidonia australis. The sequence goes on from JAMKQA010018836.1 coordinate 51,644, forward strand.
CAAGTACAATAAAACTTTATGACTAATACAAGAATTTACATTGATACTCTTTTTGCATTCTACATTCTCACCTCTGTGATGATTCTTCTGTTCTTCTAATACATCAATAATTCTCAAATCATTTTGTTAGAACATAATAGATTCCTTTTTGTTATCATCAAAATCAATACAAAATATACATTTATTCCAACAATCTCCTTCCTTTCGATGATGACAAAACCATATTAAATTCAAGAATGCTCCCCCTTTCAATAGGCATGGATAAAATCTCACTTTTCGCATATTAGAGATTAAACTTAAAACGAGCTTTTTCATGAAGGGTATATTAAGATTTTAACATGGATAATATGACTTATACTTATATACCACATACCACATATAAAATTTTAGATTTTTTAACATGGATATTTGGATAACTTATATTTATTCATAGATTTTACGTGGATACGTGGATAACTTATATTTATCTCTCCCTTTTTTACTTTAGTAAAAAAAAAAAATCAATTATACATCCTATCAATCAACTCCCCCTTTCGGTTAGAAATTTAAGGCCTACCCCAAATGTCAATCAAGAGAGTATACAATTCCAAAAAAATTTTAAAGAAGATTTAAACTAGACATTACTTATAGAAGTCCAAAATAGATTAAGTTAGTCACGTATCAAAAATGAAACTAAAGGCAACCATGGTGTGTCATGCAAATGTTATCATACATGATTAAAACAAAATAAACAAGGAAAAATTCTCGCAATCACTCAAGAGTCAGGAGGAGAATCTTTATGTATAAACTCCTACAAATTGGCATGGTACTCCTCAAATTGCTCTTGATAAGCTTCTATCTTGGAGTGCATGATTTTGGTGGTTTTATCAAGCTTTGACAAGATTAATTGCATTTGAGCACGATTTTCTTCATGTTGTTGCTATTGACGAATTTGTAATTCATTCATTTGTTGTTGCAGCATGTCGATTTTCTTTGTAATTGCATCATCTTCCTCAGAGCTTTCAAAACTTTCCTCAACTTATGGTGCACTTAAGGATGATGGATGGAGACCTTTTGTAACGACCCATTTTTAGAAGTGGTACTTTGGTCAGATAATTAAGGTGAAATTCAAGTGTGTTGGACATTAGGGGTCCAATATCCAATGTGGGACATGTTCTTAGTAGTGTCTAATGCCTGGATTGTGTGTTTCTGGTCTTTTTGGTGTGGTGTGTTCCGGGTGTTCTGTCGGCCCTTGTGAGAGTTTGTCCTATGCTCTAGTAGCATATCGTAGTTTGCAAGAGTCACGTGGATGTGGAAGGTCGCGTGGTCTGGTTTCGTGCGTACGACTTCCTTTCTTTCCTTCCCTTCTTTCTCTTTCCTTCCCTTCTTTCTCTTTCCTTTCCTTCTTTCTTTTCTTTCTTTTCTCTTTCCAGGCCCCACCCCCACTCCTTCCTCTTCTTCCTCTTCTTCTTCTTCTTCTTCTTCTTCTTCTTTGTTGGGGGAGGAGATACGAAGAAAGAGAGGGGTGATGTAACACCCGTAAAATTCATTTTGTAATTATTTACATTTTAATGAATTTATTCCTAGACAAGTGTCACTGTTCTAAGGCCTATTGTCTAGATTTGTACTTTTGGGCTTGGGCTGGCTTCTATTGACATATTCTTATGTGTGGTTGGCACTATGCATTGTGGCACTGTACTTGTGGGCCCGGGTGTGGGTCCATACGGGGCCTACGTTGTGGGCTGGTTGGTGGGTGTGTTTTGGTGCAGGGAGTCGTTGGCTTGTGCCTAGGAGCTGGCTATTGGGCTATGTGCGGCGAGGTTGGAGGGTGGCCGGAGACTGGCTGGTGCATGCGTGCTAGGGGTTGGTGGGCAGGTGCGTAGCGACTTCCTCTCCCGCGTATATAACGCGTGCATAGGGCGAGTCTTCTCCGACGCACCAGAGCCCCAGCCAAGCCTTCTTCGTTCCCTTCCTTTCCTACTCTCTTCCCCCCTCCACTCCTCCAACTTCTTCTTCACTCCTCCTTCCCGTCTACTGGTGGGTGCAGGTGATAAAGAGAAAGCCTAAGAGTGGGAGACGGGAGGCAGTGTCTTGCAGGGGCTCGTGGCGGTGCGGGAGGCTCAGGAGCGATGTCCCTGATGTCGTGGAGTGGTAGTGGATGAGCAGGGTCGTCGGAGTTCATCGGAGTCGCTCGGAGGCTCGCTAGAGCTCGTTTCAAGTACGTATCCCTAATTTAATATGTAGAAATCATGTAAAATGGTAGAAATTCCTAGGATGCATGTAATCTAGGTTAAATTTAATGTTTTAGAATTTTTGGGAATTTATTGTGGTTTTTATGGGTATTTATGTCGATGGTTGAGATTTGGGTCATTTTGACCCTTATGCCTTTGCCATTTTGTATCTTGATGCATGGTGAATGGATTTCAGTTTTGTTTGTTGGGTTTTGGAGTAGACTTGAGAGTCTATATCGTATGTTTTATTTGAGATTTTAGTTTTTTGTATCGAGGGTTTGATCGGGGCTCCCACCTCGGGAAATTTTTGGGTGCCCTGCTGCAGGTCGTCTGAATTCTGACAGAAAACTGGGGGTGCGGGCCGATTGCGTGGGCCACATGCGTGGGTTCGACAGTGGTTTTGGCCCTTGATCCAAGCTTTGTTGGCGTTCAGACGAAAGTGAAAGGAGCGCTGGCCAGACACACGCTCCACATGTGCAGGTCTGCTAGGGCATTTTTGGGGGTTTTCCTGGATTTTCAGAAAATATATTTTAATGCAGTGGTTTTCCAAATTGGTTTGTATTGTCCCTGTAAGATGGGATATTGGGCCATCAGTGGTGGTCTCCTAGGACACCTGATGCGTTGTTTTGCCAAGATTTTGGAAGAGTTTTCAAAGATATGAAAATGGTTTGAAAATGATTTCAAAAAGATAGTTGGCCTGTTTTGGAAAATGGTTTTCCAAATTTTTTGTGTGCGGGTCGAGACTGTGTAGGACCGTGTCGTCGGGACTAGGAAATGTGACGACAATCTTGGGTGGTCGGTTGCGACACCTTGGTCGCGGTTGGGGGCCGAGATACCCGAGGTTGAGGGACGTCAGGTTCTAGAGGTATGAGACTCCTTGATTGTCGTCTCAAGGCTAGAGTTGTGGTTCGCAGGTTGAGGTGTCTTGTGGCATGATGGGGAGGTATGATACTCCTGCTGTCGCTGTGAGCACTGAGGCTTGGGTGTGGAGGTATGACACTCCCTCCTGAGCACCGTGTGTGGACGCCATGAGGAGGCGTACCCTGTGGTGGCCAGTACAGGTGGGACACGTGCCCCATAGCTGGTAGCGTCCTGAGAGAAAGAACAGCCTTCCCAAGGAGGGGTTGGCTTCTGAGGGTTCTCCAGAGAGGGAGAATCGCGGAACGGTGAATGCTCCTACACAGGGTGGTTGTCACGATGGCAGTGCAAAACGCTGTGGTCGCTCCTCGACGGACTATGTGTGGCCAGAGTTTGGTTGCCTGGCATCGGGCTTCCCAACTCACTATGTGTGGTTTTGGCCATTGAGGGCCTTTGCTTATGGTTTTAAGCTAGTAGAGCACCGGTTGTAGCTTTGGCCGGTGTGGGCTTGGTTTGTAAGGTTTTAGAGAAACGGTTTGCGAAATGAATTTAAAAGAAAATCAATTAACGTTTTGTTTTCTCACTGTTTTCTTTTAGTTGCAAACATGCCCCAACTTTTACGACACCCCAGCAAGGCTCCTTCAGAGGATATTGCACATGCTTCTCAGCGAGAACACTAGCCTCCATGCCACAGAGCCAGCAGCAAGCAGTTCTGCCCTCTAGATTGCATCTGAGACGGTTTCCTTCCTGGGGGACAATCCAGGGATTATCGCTTTTGTTTTTCTAGGTTCTCACTCTGGGCAGACGAGATCCTTCTGTGGATTTTCACGAGCGCGAAATCCTCTTGTTTGACCTTTGACCGGGCGGTCAAAGTCCTTTTCCTTTGCTTTCCTGGGATTTTTGTAGGCACGAAATTCTCTTGTTTGACCTTTGACCGGGCGGTCAAGGTCCTTTTCCCTTGCTTTTCTTAGATTTTCGCGGGCATGAAATCCTTTTTTGACCTTTGACCGGGCAGTCAAGGTCACTTCCTTTGCTTTGCTTGGATTTTCACGTGTGCGAAATCCTTTTCCTTGGCTTCTGACCGGGTGGTCAGAGTCGACCTTTGACAAGTGGTCAAGGTCATTTCCTTTTTTTTCCTTTTCCTTTCCTTTGGCTCTTGACTGGGCAGTCAGAGTCAACCTTCGACCGGGCGGTCGAGTTCATTTCCTTTCCTTTGGCTTCTGACCGGGTGGTCAGAGTCGACCTTTGACCGGGCGGTCGAGGTCATTTCCTTGTCTTTTTCTTTGGCTTCTGACTGGGCGGTCAGAGTCGACCTTTGACCGGGCGGTCGAGGTCATACCCTTCTCTTGGATTTTCGAGGGTGCGAAATCCAGCATGTTGACTTTGACCAGGCGGTGAACGTCATTTGCCCTTCTCTTGGATTTTCGCGAGTGCGAAATTCAGCCTATTGGCTTTGACTGGGCGGTCAACGTCATTTGCCCCTTTTGGATTTTTCACGGGCGCGAAATCCAGCTTGTTGGCTTTGACCGGGCGGTCAACGTCATTTGGCCCTTTTGGATTTTCGCAGGTGCGGAATCCAGCTTGTTGACTTTGACCGGCAGTCAACGTCATTTGCCCCTTTTGGATTTTCGCAGGCGCGGAATCCAGCTTGTTGACTTTGACCGGGTGGTCAACGTCATTTGCCCCTTTTGAATTTTCGCGGGCTCGGAATCCAGTTTGTTGACTTTGACCAAGCGGTCAATGTCGTTTGCCCTTTTGGATTTTTACAGGTGCAAAATCCAGCTTGCTGATCTTGACCGAGCGGTTAGGGTCATGTGCCCCTTTTGGATTTTCGCGGGCGTGAAATCCAACTTGCTGACTTTGACCAGGCAGTCAAATGTCCTTTGCCTCTCTTGGACTTTCGCGAGCGCAGAATCCAGCTAGTTGTCATTGACTGGGCGGTCAAAGTCCTTGGTCTCTCGGATTTCCTTGGGCAGGAAATCCTGTGGCTTGACCTTTTGACTTTATGGTCAAGGTCCTTAGCCCCTTTCTTGGATTTCCTTGGGTAGGAAATCCTGTGGCTTGACCTTTTGACTTTATGGTCAAGGTCCTAGCCCCTCTCTTGGATTTCCTTGGGCAGGAAATCCTGTGGCTTGACCTTTTGACTAGATGGTCAAGGTCCTAGCCCTTTTCTCGGATTTCCCTGGGCAGGAAATCCAGTTGTTTGACCTTTTGACCAGGCGGTCAAGGTCCTTATCCTTTTTCTTCTAGGTTTTCGCGGACACGGAATCCAGTTGTTTGACCCTTTGACCGAGCGGTCAAGGTCCATTTGTTTCTCTCTTCTGTTTTGAGTTTTCGCTGGCGCGAAATCTCTTTGTTCGCCCTTAGTCTGTGCAGACAGGGCCTTGTTTTGCTTGACAAATGGTATGTTTGTCATGCCCCTTTTCCTTGGGCTGGTATCCCTAACTACTCGGTTGACAACCGTCACGCTGTCAGGCGGTTGGGTTGACAAGACTTGATTGACTTGTCATATCCCGTCTCTTAGGTTGATAACCTCAATAATCCGACTGATGAGTCTGACAACTTATCATTTACCTGCCCGTGGTTTCCTCTGTGTGCAGGATTTCTTTATCTTTTGCCTTGTTATTTCAGCATTAGCATCAGCATCGCATCATCTTGTAAGCACCCATTCTTGTGTTTTTGTTAGCATCAGCTTCGCATCGGCCTTCAGCATCGGCTTTTGCATTAGCATCTTGCAATGACATCGCATCCCCAGCATATAGGTCAGCAGTCGCATGCATTCGCATTTGCATTTGGCGACAAGTCATGACTTTCGGTGCATCCGCCGGATAAGTGACTTACTGCCTACAACAAACACCATCCTTCTGTAACCTCAAAATGGGGTTATCTTGTCAACCCTGAGCATCAGTCTTGGTTCCTTCGCCCCTCGACCTCGCTCAGGGAGGGGCATCTGTAGACACCCCAATTTTGAGGTGACTCATAGATGAGCTTTCCAGATGTTGCTTTGGATGCAGCTAATCCTTGAATCCTATAAGCTAAACCAATCACAACCTATAGCAGGCCCACAACCCAATTTGAAATCTAGACAAGTAGGGGAGAGCACCTAGCTAGCACACCTAGCTAGCACGCCCACCTAGCACACCTACCTAGCACACCTACCTAGCGCACATACCTGGCGCACATACCAGGCGCCCAGCCATTTCTCAGACTGCTGGCTGCTGGCTTTCCACCTCCCATGGCTGTTACCTCTACCAGCGAATATGCCATGGAATCTTCCAGGCTTTTCGTTTACAAGGCTCCTTGCTTTCCTAGGAGTTACCCTTGAAAAATCCCTATATATAGACCCCATAGGCAACCATTTCAAAGGATTGATCATCTTGAAAGATAGAGACACACACAGCTACAACCAGCCTTCTCCAGAATTCTACAACTATTCACTTGAGCTCTCAAGTTTTTCCTTGCATCCAGAGATATTCTCAGCGCTTCCAAAGCATCAAGGAGCTTATTATCTTGGGTCTTTCTTTGAAGGAACATCTTGGACAAGGTAGGCCCTTCCCACTTTTCCTTTAAGTTCTTATTCTTGTGCATTGGAATAAAGCATGCTAGAAATTCCATATATGGTCTGATTTTTCT
>JAMKQA010018837.1:0-49507 GCA_024699735.1 Posidonia australis
CGTTTTCCGCATCTGCAGAAAACGACCCAAGCCTCCATCACCCTTTTCTCCCCAAGTGGGAGTAAGGATTGGACCCACCACAACAACTACTAAAATCACCAAATAAACATGAGGTGTAGACCTCCAAGTCTACTTCAAAACCCCTCAAACAAATCACAAATCCATTAAGCATGCCATTCTAGAGAAAATCTCGAAGCCATAAAGCTCATAAATAGCGACTGTAACATGCTTCCACAAATTACCACGAAATTCGTATAAAATGCCCACAAATCAGCATATTAACATCATAAACATGCCATTCTACATAATCACATCATTTCCACATTTTATCATAATTTTTCATGCATTTATCATGCCTTTTCCACACGTTAGCCCTACTGTAGCATGCTGCAATAGAGAACAGAGACAGAGAAAAGGGGCGGGACGCGTACCTGGCCAGCTCCCTACGCGCGAAGCCGCAGCAGCCTCCCGCAGCCGCGCACTGCCTCTGCACGCACTGCCACCCGCACGCGCTGCCTCCCGCAGCACCCGCACTGCCGCACACTCCCCTACTCCTCCTCAGCCGTGCGAACCCACTGCGCACAGCCTCCCACACGCAGCCACGCGAACCCGCAGCACCCGCACTGCCTCCGCACGCAGCCGCACGAACCCGCAGCACCCGCACTGCCTCCGTACGCAGCCGCGCGAAGCCACAGCACCCGCACACTCCCCTACTCCTCCTCAGCCGTGCGAACCCACTGCGCACAGCCTCCCGCACACTCCCCTGCTCCTCCTGCCTCTCCCCCGGCCGAGCACCTCCCTAAATAGCCCTCCGCAAACAGCTGCCTCCATGAATCCCACCGACTCTTCCCCAGCTACAGAGGGGACGGATCAGCAGAGGGTTCACGGGCGTGGAAGAGAGGGCTCACGGACCAAATAGATGCCCCGCACCCAGGGAAGAGAAAATGAGTGGGTCCCACAGCAGGACCGGCCCACTGGCCACAGAAAACACACCACAGGGGAGAAACCAAGGCACAAAACACAGAGGAGCAACCACAACCAACACACAACTGGATTTACCATTAATAAACCATACACAAATAATTACAAGAAATTCCATGGTTTAAAAAATAAATGGAAAAATCCAGACACAGATGTTACAGAGCTACCTCCTCCTCTGGTTGCCCTCGTCGACGCCGTCCAAGGCTTGTTATGACTCCGCCAACTCTGTCCAGGGCTCGTCCCCCTTCGCCGGTCTCTCTTTCCCATGCCCTCGTCTCCTTCGTCGGCTTTCCCGCATCGTCCGACCTGTCTAAGTCTTCGTCGGGTCCATCCAGTATTCCAGGCGTCCACCAGTTTCGTCCAGGCCTCCGCCAATGCTGTCCAACCCGGTCGCCGTCGGGGAAAGAGGAGGGGAAGTAGGAAGAGAGGGAGAAAAGGGGGAGAGGATGCACTAAGCATCGGCCAGTCCACTGCCGTCTGCACCGTTGGCCGTTGTGTCCGTCGTCGTCCAGGCTCCAGTCGACGTCGTTCAGCAACTCTATCCCTCCTCCAGTCGTCACCGGCCAATCCAGGCCTTCCTTCCGTTGTCGCAGGCAAGTCCAACCCACTAGCGGCACCGTCCAGGCCAGTCGCGGCCCCTCCAGTCTCCTCCAGCCCCGCCGATAAGGACAGTCTAGCCCCTCAAAGCCGTCGTTCGTCGTCTCAAGCCGTCTCCAGTGCTGATAACCCCGATTTCTCTCTTCTCCAGTGTCGTTCGTCCTGTCTCACACACCGTCAGCCTTGGGGGGTGCCTCCAGTCATGCTCCCAAGCCCCGTCGAGCCGTCCAACTGCCTCCGATGGACTATTCCGCTATCTCTGCCATAGATCCTCTGTCGTCAGGTGAGGAGAATGAAGAAGAAACAGTGATGAGGGAGGACAGAAAACGAAAGAAAAAAAAAAAGGAGAGAGAGAATGACAAAAAAAGGAGAGAGAAATGTGAGAAAAGGTTAGAGGAGAAAAAGGAAAAAAAAATAAAAGGGTGAAAAGGTAATAAAATGTTAGAAGGAAAAAAAGAGAGAAAAGAATGTGTCAGAAGAAGATGAGAGGAAAAAAAAGATATACTTGTCTTAGACGATCTTCAAATCTGACATTGTGTTCTTTATGTGGACATGTCACGTCCACACGTGTTAGTGTAGCAGTTTAGCTACTTATTGATGTTTTTGATCTTACGTCGTCTCCATTGTGTGGACCTGTCAAGTCCACGTGTTGATGCAGTAATCCGACTGTTCTGTTAGTATGTTTTTTTAAATCAAGTCTTCTTCTTCGTATCCATTTATGTAATAAGTTGTGCATATTAAATGCTCCAGCTTGAGGGGGAGTGTTAGAATGAATGGATCCTTATATGGATCTTTATGTTATCCAGTTAATAAGTTACTTGTAGGGTAAGTATATCTTCTCCTATATATAGGAGATTGTAATCCTTTGTTATGAGATAATATAATAGCTTCTGTCTCATTCCACAATAAGCAAGAGTCGTGATAGAGGACATGATCATGAGCATGGTGTCAAACTTTGACGTGTCGGCAAAATATCACCGACACGTATCGGTTTGTTAAATTAAAGAAAGGAAATCTACTACTATGTCACGACGTACTTGAATTCGATGGATATTTTGGTACATGTCGGTGATATCGATGGATGTCGACAGATGCTGCATATTTTTTACACTACATCTTTGCATGTTAGTCGACATACCTTCCCCAGAAATCGACACGCATGACACGATTTTAAATCTATTGGATTCTTTTCTAGATCACCTGCGCCTGCTCTCCTCCCCTTTCCTCCTCTCCTCAAGGTTCTCCAGCGATTGTCCAACCATCTCATGCATCCTACCCTCCTGCGTCCTTATCGCCCAGCCATCTCCACCAGTCTGTCCTTGCCGTCCAACCTTCTCCTACCGCCAACCATCTCCGTCGATCCACCCTTGCCATCCAGCCATCACTGTCGGTCCATCATGCTTGCTTTTCTCCAAGTCTCAACTAGGTTCATCTGCCATCCAAGCTTCGAATCATCCCTTTTGTTTTTTTTAAAGCCTGTGTCGTCCAATTGGCTTATGTCTCGAACCATCCCTTTCTCCTTTTTTTTTCTTTAAAAGTCTTTACCATCCAGTCATACGTTTCTTTTAATTTTTTTTAAGCCTTTGCCATCCAAGTCTTGAACCATGCCTTTCTTTTTTCTTTTTTTAAGCCTTTGCCATCCAAGTTTCTAACCATCTCCATTTTTTTTTTTGCAAACATAAAAGATGTTAGATGGATTTCTTAGATATTTCAATGTAGGATTCAAAGATGTATAGTGTTTTTTAAATTTACATGTAGATCTTAGATGCAAAGTATAAACCTAAATCTTAGTTAGATCTAACATAATATTACATAAATCTAAGATTTTTTTTCAAATTTATTTTATTATTTTTAATCTTGATGTTAATAACTTGATATATAATTATATAAATTGTCTATATAATACATAGATCTAACTTAATAATCTTGTTTTTCTATAGATCTATGGAATTTTCATGTTTATTTTGTAATTAATTAAAGAATTTGGATTTAACCTAATAATATTTCAATTTATCACATAGATGATAAATCTAACCTAATAATACATAAGTCTAACCTAATAATTCTATAAAATCAGTAATTCTTTATAATTTTATAAAATATCAGAATATTTCATAATTAATTAAAAAAACAGGAAAAATTGAAAAAAAATCATAAATAATTGTAAAAATCAGGAATAATCATACAGGGTGTATTTCTATTTACTAGATCTAAAGTTTTTGCATACAATTTCATGTTTTTTGGGTGATTTGTAATTTAGAAGACTTTTGCAATTTGATTTGTTTGTTAATTAATACTTATCCCATGCCAAAAGTGTGTGCTTGTAATCCATACCACTTTAGTATTGTTATACCACTTTCATATTATACCACAAAATTATATTATTTGAAATAACTTCCATTTAAACTCTTCTTTTGAAGTTCACATGTAACCTTAAGTATAAAGTATAAACCTAGATCTTAATTAGATCTAAAATAATATTACATAGATCAAAAGTTTTATTCAAGTTTATTTTATTATTGAATCTTGATGTTAATAACTTGATATATAATTATATAAATTAGTAATTCTTTATAATTTTTAAAAAAATCAGAATATTTCATAATTAATTAGAAATTCAGGAAAAATTAAAAAAAATCCCAAGAACGATTTAAAAAACACTAAAACATGTAGAAAATCAGAAAATATTTGAACAAATTATTTCATTAAATTAATAACAATTATTATTTATTTTCAACCTTCATAATGCCAATTCCTCAAGATCTAAATGTAATGCAGGTCGTAGTGAAATTAGGACAGTTAAATCAGAAGATCTAAGTTGATTGCATAGATATCCTATTAATAATGATAGACAAAAGACACAATGCAAATATTGTGATAAGTAAATGAAAAGTGAAGTGATAACAAGATTAAAGCAATACCTTACTAGTGGATACAGTAATGTATTTCAGTGTAAATCGTGTCTATCTGTAGTTTTTGCCCAAATGAGAGAGCTATTAAAGGATACTAAAGCAAAAAAAAGTGACAAAAAAAGAAGAAAAGAAAGACTTAATAAGATTCTCTTCAATGAAGATACTTCTGATGCTATTCCCATATCAGATTGAAAGATATGATTTATCCTACAGACCATGATACTTTAGAAGACTGAGAAATGTATAAAAGAACAGTAATAAAGTCTAAAAATGAAGAATGACATAAAGAGCAAATTGAAAAATTCTATAGGACAAGTAGTACTTGAACTTACAAAGGAAGTGAAAGTAACATTGGCAGAAACATTACACAAAAGGATAAAGGTAAAAATATTGTTTAAATGTTCAAAACATATAATCAAAGATACGACAATCCAGATGTAGCTACAGTAAAAAAAAAAAAGTCTCAAAACAGATGACAATTAAAAGCATATTTGGAAATGTCAAGGAAAATGTTAATCAAGCTATAGCAAATTATATGCTCTTCAATGTTGTCCCTACAAAAACAACAAAGAGACTGTATCTACAACATATACTTGATATTACAGTAAAAGAAATTACGGGAGTAAAGACATCAATTAAGCATGAGATCATGAACAAGTATTTTAAGGTAGAGGAAGAATTAGAAACCTACACTAGTCCTTAAAATGGCAATGACCAACCTATGGAGTGACTGTCATATATGATGATTGAACAAATATCACAAGGAAACAAATCATCAACTTCATAGTTTACTATGATAGTCATACAATTTTCTTGAAATTCATTGATACTTTTGATGTTATTAAAGATTACAAGTATATATACATGTAAATGAAAAAGTCATCAAACAAGTGGAAGTAACAAATGTGGTGCAAATTGTAACTGATAATGGAAGTAATTTTATAAAAGCTAGTTCCAAGATTATAAACAAGTATGACATATATTAGATACCATGTGCAGCATATTATATTAATTTAATACTTAAGGACTTCTAGAAAACAAAGTTGGTGGAGAAGATAGTAATAAATATAGAAGTTGTAACAAATTTCATTTACAACCACTCATTTTTACTGACTTTAATGAAGTCACCCGAGTGTTGCAATGATGATTTGATTTGTTTAATAATCATCTGATTTACAACAAATTATATGACTCTCCAAAGTATGATTGATAGAAGAAATGAACTGAAGTATATGTTCAATTTACCACAGTGGTATAAATACCACAAGAATGAAAGTCCAATTGATAGAAGAGTAAATTCAATTATAAATAATGTACATTTTTGAAAGGATTGTTGAAAAAATGTAAATATTATGAAACCAGTTTCGAAGGTCCTTCAGTTAGAAGATGGTAATAAGAAATCTACCATAGATTTCTTATATAAGGCTATGAGATTTATTAAAGATGATGTGGTTGAAACAACATATACATCATCTAAGATATATATCAAAATTATAGATGAAAGATAATCTAACATAATTCTTCATCCTTTACATGAAGTTGGTAAGCATTTTAACAAAAACATTCATGTTTACCATCATTACGTTTCATTTGTTACATAATTGTTTGCTAAATGAATTTTTTTTGTCAACGTAGCATATTATTTGAATCCGTAGTTCCAGTATAGTCATCACTTAGTAGTCGTATTGATTTATGATTAAAGATGTGATCAAAAAATTAAAGTCTAATGTTAATATCTAAGTACAAACTCTCAATGAAATAAAGTACTTTCGAGATGAACTTTTGTCATTTGAAAAGTCTCATATGATATGTTCTCGTGATACAATGACTCCAAGTCATGTTTTTAATATCATTTCTTTTATTTTATAATATTACTCTATAATATAATTAATAACTAAATATCATATTTCAAGCAAATGATGGATGTTAAATGAAATAGAAGCTCTAAATATAAGGAATATTGTTATAAGAGTTTTATCTCAAACAGCAGCAACATCTGGTTGTGAACGAAATTAAAGAACATTCAACATTATTTAGACAAAAAAAAGAAACAGATTGAACACTACAATGTTGAATGACTTGATAATTGTGCACTACAACATGCGACTGAGGATAAAACATATCAAAAAGAGAAAAAAAAAGACTATATTGACTCAATAGATCTTACATATATTTATAATAAAGACAAAGAAGATGATCATATACTTCAATAGTTATAAAAAAGTAGAGAACTAATTCTAAATCAAGAATAAAAAAGACCATGTTTTAGAATTGCTAATGAAATAGACATTTATGTAGAAGAATATATGAACTCATCAAGATGCCTTCGTGGAAATACTCTAGACGTAGGAGATAACATTGGCACAAATGATAATGATAACCCACAACTACCAAACAACGATGATGGTGACATTAAAGATGCAACCTCATCTGTAATAGAAGAGCAACAAAGATGATTGATCAATAGAAGTGAAACTAAGAGCCAGATGCCATTTAGCCCATTTACAGGGGAGAATGCTTTCACATGCTATACAAGACGAAGATCATAGAATCCAACTAAAAATTCATTATCAACGAAAGGATTGTCGTGATCAACAACTATTAGATGAAGACTTAGAGTAGTCATATAAGTAGATCTTTGTTAGACTCACTTGACACTTTAAATATTCATAGTTCTAAAGATCCTTATGATTATAACTCTCATAGAGGTGATTCTATTGAACAGGCGAACTATAGCATTGAAAGTGATTAAACAAGAATCACATCTTCTTATACTCCAGTAAACAAACTGAATGAGATATAAGCTCGTTCTTTCATTATATACCTCCTTCAACATAATATGAAGAGCAGTCACTTGAACGTCCTCCAAATTATTCTTACATCCCTCAACAACCTCAAGAAATTCTTTAAGCTAATATATATAATTCCACAATATCCACCAATAAGATTTTTAATGCAACTGCCAATGTAACAATATCACTACTACATCAATCGATATCAAACATATTAGTCATGTGTCTTGGAACAACTACGTGTTGTGAAGAGAGTTCCAAATTCAACAACAAATTCATCAAAAACACAACATGACTAACGTACAAGAAGAATATTTTGATCAACTAAGACATTCTTCATGATATTAAGCATAAATAAGGTAACTTTTCTGAATATTTCTGTTGTTAAACATTTATTAAGCATTTTTACATATTATTTATACTTTAGAATATTTGTATTAGATCCATCTATTGTATTTTAATGTGATACATATTAAGGAAATTAATCTAAGTAGTCTGAGCTGTAGATTATTACTTACTTTAGCTTATCTTAGAGTTTCAAATCAAAATTCAAAATTTTTTGACCATTTTCATGAACTTCCGTAAATTTATCATATTTCTACTGATATTTTCACAGATGTTAGACACATTTTTTATTTTTATCGAATCAAAATTTAACACAAAACCGACATTTAATTCTATCACACACAAGAATAACAATCAACAAGTAATCATCCAAAAAATGAAATTAACCACTCTAATGAGAAAGAAATTGACAGTCCTCAAGTAACAATAGTAAAGTATGCAATTTTAGGAAAATTTTAGACTTTTCGTAAATAATTAATGAAACCCTAATTCTATCTTTTTCCTACTCTAGTGTGAAGCCCAAAGAAGGTGATAGTAGGCTAACAGACAAAAATAATAGTAGTAGATAATTAAGTAGGTAGTTGTTGACCTTTCACAACATAGATGAGCTGCCTATACCATGGAGGATAAAGGGGCCCCAATGGTATTTAAACCCCTCAAAAGCAACAGTTGTAGACTTTCGATGATTGTCACAATATTTTCGACAACTTCCAGCTACTACTACAATATTTCAAGAATAATTCCAACGGATGCTACAATGTTTCCGACGTAATTCCAACGGTAATTCCAACAACAACGGAATTGGAGTGGTCGAGGGCTAGGGTTACGGTTTCTAACAAAGAGGGTACAATCTCCTATATATAGGAGAATACATACTAGATCTACAAGAAATCTCATAAATAGATAACACAAATATCAATATAAAGATTCATCTACTCTAACAACTTCTATTTCATATGAATCTGTCCAAAAGTGATCGTATTCCCTAAGACTAAAATTTGCATTTTTGGGCCCATATATCATATACATGCATCAAAAAATGTGGATTGAGCTTGTGCTGGTGCTGGTGCTTGGATGCCCTGGAATTCAAGTGATAAGATCAATTTTTGCATAGTTTCAGGAAAAAAAAGAGCTTCAGTTGGGCAGTTTGAAGCTTGACATATTACTAATTGAGATACAACAGTAATTGGTCTCAATACTATTATTAGTAGCCAACCCAAGCTGAATTACATATTTCCGAGTTTATTTGTACACGTACAAAATGATTAGTAAGGCACTGATTACTGCCCAAAGCTTTTTTTTGTTCTGTACCTCACTTAAATCCTAATAATACAATGCAGTGAATCGAAAAGAAATCAAGTGTTGATCTAAGCTCATACTAGATTGCTCATATTTGCTCACATGTGGACCTAAAGACATGTGAGTTGATGCTTTTTTACCCAAGGATCATCAGGATACAATTGTGTTTCACTCCACTAAATTCATTTTTAACTTCAGTTGCCAAGTCTTGACAAAGCCATGGTGCCTTTATTTTACAAAGCTGTTTTAGTTTAGTCCATCTTTTGGATGTTTAGCAGTGTAGGTTTTGAAAGGGTATAAGACTTTATTTGCATAACAAATTCCCACTTAAAAAGTCTTGGGCTCATATATCTCAAATAATTAAATATGTAAACAACTATGAAACCTGTCTGATTCTTGCATTCTGGTAAGGCTGGTTCTTCCTAGAAGGAATAGTCCAAAACCATACTTTGAGAAACCCATAACTGTAAGTATATGATTGGATTGTCAAAGAACCTGTTAGAATTATTAGATGAGCTATTATGTAATGGTTATATAGATATCCGATTTCTATTAGGATACTCCAATTACCATATGTGGTATGACAGTCAAGTCTGATTAAAAATAGGACAACCAAGTCTGATTAGGAATAAGATTTTAGCTCCCTATATATATGTACTGAGTCTTCATCAATAGGATTATTCCAATTTCGTATCTTTGTTTCCTTTGACATGGTATTAAAGCATTAGGTTTTCTCCTTCAAAAAAAAAAAACCTTAATCCTAATTCTCTTTTCCTCACCACCTCACCCCTTTCCCACCGCCGACCACTTTCGACCCCTCCCCTACCACCGTCGGCCTTCCCAAACCATGCGTCTGCAGCCCAACAGCATTGTCAGCACCTACTCCCTCTTCACGCGACTCCTCTGGCACCTATGCTCACCTCTGTCAACCCCTCCTACTTGCGTAACGGACTCCACCGGCCTCTCCAACTGCCAGTAGTGGGAGGTTAGCAGTCCAACACCTACTCCAGCCTCTCCTGTGTGCTAGTCTCTCCTCCTTCACCAACGAGCTTCCTACACCCCCTCGATGACGTGAACAACCCTCGTCACCGATTAAGGATGGTTTACTAGGCTGTCTCTTGTCTCTATTACTATTGTGGTCTTCTTTTATGTGATATTTTGCGACCCTCCTTCGTTGTTATTTTTTTCTTTTTCTACGTACTTCACGCTTATGACCTCCTCCTTGGTTTCTAATTCTGGTGATGCTATGTTACGTAAGTAGTATATCCATAAACTTGATGGCAAAAATTATCTTATATGGGCAAAATCTATTCAGATTTTTGTAGATGCCTATAAAAAATCAAGCATATTATTCATAGCCCTCCTTATCTCAAATCTACGGAGTACAATAACTGTCTGGCTTCTGATTATGGTGTCATTACTTAGCTATTGAATAGTATGAAACCTCATA
Organism: Posidonia australis; assembly: GCA_024699735.1. Lineage (NCBI taxonomy): Eukaryota > Viridiplantae > Streptophyta > Magnoliopsida > Alismatales > Posidoniaceae > Posidonia > Posidonia australis. The sequence continues at coordinate 10,377 of JAMKQA010018837.1, forward strand.
TCTCTCGTGGTGTGGTCTTGCTTCCTACTGCTAAAACCATCTGGGATACTTTAAAGGCTACTTATATTTAAGAGAAGAATATTGCCTAGGTTGTTGAAATATATGATCAGTTCTTCTCCTTACAGCAAGACGACCAATCTGTTCAGGACTTATATACTTCTTTCGAGTTCTTCTCAATAAACTTGAAATCCTTCAACCTTTGGTTCCTAAAGTTCATACTATGCATCAGTATCGAGAAGAGCTTGCGGTTGCAAAGTTTTTATCGACTCTTCGTCCCAGACTCGCCTCTCAGGTGTGTGGTCCCATTCTCAGTGGTGATTCAGTTGTATCCTTGACATCTACCTTCTCTTGCGTTCTATGGGTTTCTACTGGGACTCCTACAGTGCACAATGATCAATCTACCTTAGCTATCTCTGGAAGTGGTCATGACTCCAGTCGTGGAAGAGGTCATGGATGGGGCCGTGATTCAGGAGGGGAACATGACAGCTGATGGGACAATATGAAGTGTGAACATTGTGGTTGCACGAATCACTCCTCAGATCGCTGTTGGGCGAAGTTTAGCAAACCAGACTGAGCAAATAGTGTTATAGAAGACAACTCTACGCCTCCATCTAGCTTTGATGATACTGTGATAATTTCTCAAGTAGAGTATGTTCACTTCCTTCAGTCTCAGATTACTCCAGTTGCTCAGAGGACTACTACTACACACACTACTCCATCAAGAACGCCAGCATTGTTCACGACTTCTGATATTGACTGGGTGGTTGATTTAAGTGCGTCAAAGCATATGTCCGGTACTCACCATCCTTTTTCTTCCATGACCACTTCTGTTTCTACACCTTCTGCTACAATTGCTAATGGTACAAGTTCACCTATCCACAGACAAGGAAATGTCTCTAACCAATAATCTTACTCTATATGATGTTCTTTATGTACCCAATTTTCCTGTTAACTTACTTTCGATTAGCCAACTTACCAAAATCTATAACTGTATAGTAACCTTTTTTCCCACTTATCTTCTTATACAGGACCTACGGATTAAAAAACGGATTGGTTCGAGAACTGAGCGAAATAGTTTATATGCCTCAATGGTCACTCGTCGCCTCCTAACTCTGGATATGTTACGTCCACAGTTGAGTCGTCTTTTTTGTGACATTGCCGTTTTGACCATCCTTTATTAGAAAAATTTAAAAGACTTTTACTAGTGTCTATATCAATCAATAATTTTCAATATGAGTCTTGTCAACTTAAGAAGCATAAATGATCCTCATATCCTACACGTCAGGAAAAACAAAGTCGTGCTCCCATGGAATTAGTTCACTCTGATGTATGGATATCATGTCGTATTGAGTTTGTTCAAGGCTTTCTGTATTTTATTGTCTTTATTGATGATTTTTTCTAGAATGACTTGGGTTTATCTTCTAAAGGATCGCACTCAAGTGATCAATGTTATCAAAATATCTTTCAATGAAATAAAAACCCGATTCTCGAAACCATTGTGTGTGTTTCGTCTGATAATGCCCTTAAATATGTTCAACATGATGTATCTCTTACGTGTGAAGTCCAAGGGATTATCCATCAAACTTCGTGTCTTAGGACTTCTCAACAGAACGATATGGTTGAACATAAATACGTCATTTGTTGGATGTTACTAGAACACTCATGACCCAAATGAAAGTTCCTTAGAAGCTATGGATTAATGCAGTGCTTATTGCATGTCATCTCATAAATCACATGCCTTCTTCTGTTCATCGGAGTATTCCTCATTCTCTTTTATTTCCCTAAAAGTCTCTTTTCTCTCTTCCTCTAAAGGTTTTTGTGTGTGTATGTTCTGTTCAACATACTCGCCCGAATTTGGACAAACTCTCTCCAAGGTCTACTCACTGCATGTTTGTTGGATATTCTTATACTCAAAAAGAGTATCGCTGCTATGACCCAATGAGTCAGAAGTATTTTGTCTCTGCGGATGTTACCTTCTTTGAGGACTCCTTTCTCTTCCTCTCCAACTTCCTCTTCTCGTCCTATTCCACTGAGTGTTCCTATTGAAGAGTGTCCCACACCCTGTACTAGTACCTCCTACTAACCCTCCTTTACAAGTTTATTCACGACGACCATGACATCAGGAACAACCATTGACTCAAGGAATCGATCAATCCACCACCAATGAAGCAGGTCTAGCCTCTCTTGACTCCAATTCTACAAATAATATCTCCTCTAAGCTTGACCTTCCTATTGCCCTTCAAAAAATACTCGTGGTACTGCACATCCTCTTTCTCACAATCACCAATGATCACCTACATCCTATGTATCGAAATTATGCCTTATCTTTGTCATCTATTTCTATATCCAGGAATTATCAAAAGGCGTCCCAAATACCTTTATGGAAGATGGTCATGAATGAAGAGATGTCTGCTTTACAGTCTCGCGGGATATAGGACCTTGTCACTCCTCCAGCAGATGCCGAGATTATCAACTGTCGTTGGGTATTCTCTAATCTCTATTAAATACAATACTGATGGCACTATTGATCGATATAAGGCTCGTCTTGTGGTACAAGGTTTCACATAGACATATGAACTCGACTATTTTGAAACGTTTTCTCTTGTTGCTCGACTGAACTCCATCCGGATTCTATTTTCAGTTACGGTCAATCAACAGTGGCCCATATACCAATTGGATGTCAAAAATGCATTTCTTCATGGTAATCTACTCGAGAAAGTTTTTATGGAACAACCTTCTAGATATGTTGCTCAGGAGGAGACGTGTATACAAGCTCAAGAAAGCCATTTATAGCCTTAAACAGAGTCCTCGTGCATGATTTAACAAATTCAATAAGGTTGTGATGCAAATTGATTTCCAAATGTGCAACTCTGATCACTTGGTATTTATTAGGTAGAAATCCACAAGCTATATTATTTTGACGGTTTATGTGGATGATATTTTAATCACTGACAATGATAGAGCAGGTGTTGATGAGAGTAAAGCTTTTCTAAAGAAATACTACGTAACAAAAGACCTAGGCAGACATAAATACTTCTTAGGGATAGATATTGCTCATGTTAAGGATGGAATGATGTTATCTCGAAGAAAGTATGTACTTGATCTGCTAAAGGAAGCATGCTTGAATGTAAACCATCTAGCTCTCCAGTCGACTCCATCCTAGATTTGTGGGACACAACTTCTGAGACTCTTAGGGATGCAGGAAGATACACGTGTCTGATTGGAAAGTTAATATACCCTCTAGTGACACATCCAGATAACACATTTACAGTTGGCTTGGTTAGTCGGTTCATGTATCAGCCAAGGGAGGTACACTGGAAGACATCTCTACATATCCTGTCCTACTTGAAGAGTGCTCCTGGTCAAGGTCTTTGATACAGTCGTCATAATCGTCTAGATACCTCTGGCTACTCAGATACAAGATATGCAGGTGATCAAGGAGACAGGAAGTCAACCTTTCGATATTGTACCTTTATAGGAGGTAACTTGGTTACCTGGAAAAGCAAGAAACAAAATGTCATGTCTCGCTGAAGCGTAGAGGCAGAGTATAGAGCCATGACACAAACAACGTACGAAATGATGTGGATTAGATCTTTTCTGACAGAGATTGGTTTTCCTCCCAAGAGAGCAATGCCTATATTCTATGACAACTAGACAGCTATTTACATTGCTAATAATCTTATGTTTCACGAGAGAACCAAACACATCGAGGTAGACTGTCATTTCGTATGGGAAGCTGTCATGAGTGTACCGATCACTACTCCTTTCACTACTTCCTCTACTCAACTGACAGATGTGTTTACCAAGGCTGTAGTTGTGGGTCAGTTTAAGTCTTTTTGTAATAAACTAGACATAGTAGACTTATATGCTTCAACTTGAGAAAGAGTGTTAGAATTGTTAGATGAGCGATTATGTAATGGTTATATAAATATCCGATTCCTATTTGGATACTCCAATTACCATATGTGATATGACAGCCAAGTCTTATTAGGAATAGAATTTTATCTTCCTATATATATGTGCTCAGTTTCCATCAATAGGATTATTCCAGTTTCGTATCTTTATTTTCCTCTAACAGAATCTTATCTCACAAAAACCATCCGAAAGGGGTATCACACAATGACAAACGTGCAACATAAACACCAAACTCAGTTGATGTTATATTACATTTTTTTAAGTCAATGATATACCAAAATATTCCTTTATACCACATGTATACATGCCATACTAGACCAGATCACACTATAATATCGTATGTATTATCCCTGCTCTTTACTTTCTCTCTTATGGACTAAACATTCTTGACAATGACTTAATTCATGAAATGGATATACTGACTCCACCACCAAATCACAACCACCCATTCCATCAAAACCACCACTAACACCCGATTGTTGACATGCCACCATAAGCAAATTCACAGTAATGATAATCATCACAATACATCAACATCACCTCAACAATGGTACCAGCCACACCTCGAAATGATAATTATGACTTTCATACACACAGATGCATTAGAACCACATTTGAATGAACTCTATGAAAAGTTAACATAAAGTATTGATCAAATGCTGCTAGTCTGTAAAATGAGATGAAAAGGTTGGTCCAAGGCTTACCTCAACTACCGTACTGAGGTAATCAAGAACAGCTGGAATCTTTGCATCTGCTGAGCAACCATACATCTGCGCTTCATTGGGAAGTAATAATGAATATACATTGTTAAAACCAAAGGGGCTCACAATTAAATTTTAATAAATGGAAAAATAAAGTTCAATAGGCGAACACAGGACCTTTGTCTTCTCATAACTACTTTTGTTGGATCAGTACTTCAGTAGACACTTTATGTTTGACAATAAGCTCCATTTTTTTTTCTTGATTTTATTTAAGGAATTTCTTTTTGTTGATGCTTAAACAAGTCATGTTCTCAAACTTAAGAAATCACAAACATCAACAATACAATATTTTATTTGAGAGAGAGAGATATCACCCAACAAAGCATTCAGGGAGGAGAAACCCCGCACAAGACACTTAGGAGTGAGCATGTGCTTCATGACATAATATAAACAGTGTGAGATGAAAGTGATTCCAGCAATAAACTGTGTACAACAATGCTGATGAGATAAAAAGATGATTATGTGACAACAGCAGTAAGGAAGTAGGGAGACAAACATTGCTCTTGTATGATAATGGAGGTTTAGATGCAATGTCTGAACTGGAGGAGGGAACAAACCATGAACAAATAGATTTTTGTAAGTAAATTCTTTCCTAATGTATATCAAATCTCAATGAATACCCACCAATATGTCTTTTTACGATCTGAATCATGCTATGGATATGCTACAATAGCAAAAAATGAAGCTCATAATGAACTATTATTAGATAGTTAGATGGGTATATAGATATCCGTGTAAGGTCACCCCTGTATATATGTAACTACTCTAGTAATGCAAATTAATTCTCTTTTCCCTCATATAACCCTAACCTAAAGAGGAAAAGAGAAAATAAACAAAACCCACCACAACCAACCAGGCCGCCACAGTCCACCCACGTCACTGCCGTTCAGGCGGCAATCCAGGCTTGCCAAGCCCCTGTTCCAGCCACTTCCAGCCCCACTAGGTGTTCCCCTAGCAGCCATGCCATCTCCATCTTCCTCCATCATTGCCGGTGAGTTCTAGGGCAACCAGCGGCTGTGTGCAGCCAATCGAGGTTGCCTCTGTTCCAATTGCATTGTGGATGTACTTAGGATTGTATATGTGCCCAATGTGTGCAGTTTTGTGCATTTTTTGGCTGGATATGTGCTGTCCAGCAAGTTTTCTGCAGTTTTTCAGTCAAATTCAGACCATTTCTACCCATTTCAGTGAGTTTTTTTCCTGGTACTGATCAGATCTGTTTTTTTAATGGCCTCCTCAAGTGATGCTGGGATTAGAGGTTTCTCTACCACTATGGTAAAGTTAGATGGGAAGAACTACTTGTTGTGGTCTCAAGCCTTTGAAACATTTTTAGAAGCATATAAGAAGATATGACATATTACACATCCTTTACTTGATGTGAAAGATACTGCTTACGAGGACTGATTGGCAGATGATTGTATAGTGATTTCTTGGTTGGTTAACAGTATAGATGAGAAGGTCCCTCATAGCATGATGCCTCTCAAGCTAGCCAATAAGATCTGGAACACACTACGCAGTTCGTATGATAATGAAAAAAATATTGTCATACTTTTGAGATCTATGAGTAGTTGTTTACTCATCGACAAGGAGAGCTCTCAGTTTAAGAATTCTACGGTACTCTTCGAGCCCTACTTGCTGAGTTAGAGCCATTTTTAGCTGACATTTCCAAGATAAAGGAGTACAAGGAAGAATTGGTTGTTGCGATCTTTCTAGTTGGACTCAACCTTGGTCTCTCATCTCAGATTCATGGACAAATCTTCGAGGCTGAGACAGTTCCTACACTTTAGTCTGCTTCTTCACGTACCTTACGGATTTCAACTACGACACCAGGTACAACTCCATGTCAGTCAGCAATGATCTCCTCAACTAGACGTTATCGTAGAGGTTGTGATCGTGGTAGATCCTTTGGAAGAGGTCAAAAAACCCATTCTGCTGTTAAGACTCACCGATGTGATATTTGTGAGAGGACTAACCATACTATTGATAGGCATTGAAATAAGTATGGTAAACCTCCTTTAGCTCAATATGCTTATTCTGAGACAAATTCTCCTAATCAATCAACACATACAATGATTATCTCTCAGACTGATTATGACAAATTCCTTTATATGCAAGTTGATCAACCCACAACTACTACTTCCTATACCACCACTTCAAGTACTAATGCTCTCTTAACTTCTAGGGATAGTTCATAGATAATAATCTTTGAAACCTCCTCACATATGTCAGGTTCTCAAGACCTTTTCACTCGCCTTTCTCATATGTCCAATATATGCTCTATTGCTATTGCTGATGGTTGTAGTTGTCAAGTGTCTGGTGAAGGAGTTGTTCAAACTTTCTCCCATATTCATATTGACAAACTCCTATATGTACCTAACTTTTCGGTCAATTTATTATCCATTAGTACCATAACAAAATAATTGTATTGTTGTATGACTTTTTTTCCTTCCATTGTATCTTTCGAGATTTGTAGACAAAGAGAAAGATTTGTTTCAGTCATGAGCATAAACATCGGGTGTACCTGTTGGTTTGTGATGAGATGTCTCGTGAACTTGCATTTGTTGCTTCATCCATGGAGTCGACTATTTTGTGACATTATCATGTGCGTCACGCATCTCTTTGGAAACTTCAATAAACTCTTCCGTAGGTATCAATTCAAACATCATTGTGCTACCTACAAGCATGTCAATCAATTTCTACGACTCAGAGTCAGTTTGAATTGATTCAATTTGATATTTAAGGTCCTGTTTATGTTTCATTTGTTCTTAGGTTTAGATAATATATTGTATTTATTGATGATGTTTTGGTTCTATCTTCTTAAAGATAAACTTCATGTCTTTGATGTTATTAGAAACTTCTTTGCAGAAATAATAAATTAGTTTGTTATTACTTCAAAAAAAAATTCATACTAATAATGCCTTAGAATTTGTTTAAAATGATCTTCAAAGTTATTGTACATCCTTGGATATTCTTCATCAAACCTCTTGTATGCATACATTTTAACAAAATGATGTAGCCAAGCAGAAGCCTAAACATATTCTAAATGTGTTTGAACCATTATGTTGCAGATGTAAGTGCTAAAATATTTGTGGTCTGATGCTATTATTACTATTATATGCTAAAATATTTGTAGTCTGATATATACTTAGAAGAGAGATAACTATTATTACTATTATATACCTTTTAATAGAATGCCTTCCACTCCACTTAGAAGAGAGATAACACTTAGATGACTTTGTTCAGATAAGGAGTTATTTTCTTCACCTCCTAGAGTATTTAATTGTGTTGCCTTTATACAAGATCTAACTCTAAGATTTGATTAGTTAATTCTTCGATCACTCAAGTGTCTTCGTTGTTTACTCTAGGACTTAGAAAGGTTATAGGTATTATCATTCTCCTAGTTGTCAATATTGTGTGTCTGCTGACATTATGTTTTTGGAGTCCAAGTAGTCCTACGTTGAGTCCAATGAGTCTTCTTCAAGTGACATTCTTCTTCCACCACCTACGAGTGTTCCTACCAATCAGAGTGATGATATATATATATGGAGCAACGTTTGCCATGTTTATTGCAGGTTTATCATCATCGTTAGCAACCGCCTCAGCTACCTTCAGTTGAGCTAAATCCAACCTTTACTTCTATAGATCTGCTATTCTCATACCTTCACCTTCCTATAACACTTTGAAAAGGTACACATTCCACTATTGTCCATCTCATCTCTACATTTGTTTTCTATGATCATCTTCACCCTTCTTTTGACTAGTTTACCTTGCCCATCTCTGTAAAGACTATTCCCAGGAACTACCAAGACGCGCACCTTCGTCCACATTGAAAAGCAACTATGGATGAAGAAATGCAAACATTGGTAGCTTGTAGTACATGAACCTAGTTGCTCATGCCGAAGGAACAAGTGTACTTAGTTGCAAGTTAGTATTCACTATCAAATACAAGCCAGATAGGTCAATAGAACGATACAAGGTTCGTCTTGTGGCTCAAGGTTTCACACAGATATATGGAGTTAATTATATTGAGACATTCTCACTTATAACCCAACTCAACTCTATAAGGGTACTTCTCTCCGTTGCTATCAATCGATAGTTGTGTCAACTTGTACAAAATGTCTTTTTGTATGATGATTTAGTTGAGCAGATTTATATAGAGCAACTCCCAAGGCATGTTGCTCAGAGAGAGGATCGCGTATGTCTTCACAGAAAAGGTTTTGTATGATTCAAGGCAGAGTCCACATCCGTGGTTCCATAAATTTAGTACAATTGTGCTAGGTTAGGACTTTATGAGATGTACTTTTGATCACTCAGTATTTATCAGAAAGAACTCAAATGGCTATGTATTTCTTGCAGTTTATGTAGATGATATTCTCCTGACAAGTAGCAACACCACAGGCATTAGTGAGACAAAGCAGTATCTTTTGCAGCATTTTTTTACAAAAGATATAGGGACACCTAGGTATTTCTTGGGTATAAAGTTTGCTTATGCAAAAAACAGGATGGTGTTATCTCAAAGGAAGTATATACTTCGCATTCTATGAGAGACTGACCATTTCGAATGCAAACCAAAAAATACTCTCATTGATCAGAGCCTTAGTTTTTGGGATAATTTGTCAGAGGTGTTTGAAGATGTTGGCAGATACAGACGGTTGATCGGAAAGTTGATCTATTTGACAATTAATTGTCTAGACATATCATAAGTAGTGAAACTTCTTGGTCAATTTATGCATGAACCTAGAATAGTACACTGATAGGATGCCTTTCATGTTCTTACCTATGTTAAGAGCAACCTTAGTCGAAGATTGATCTACGAGAGACATGGCCATTTGCATGTTGAAACCTTCTCATGGATATACAGGCAACAAGGGAAATAGGAAATCTACTTCAAACTATTGTACCTATATAGACGATAACTTAATCACATTAAGGAGCAATAAAAAAATGTGGTATCCAGATTGAGTGTCAAAGTAGAGTATAGGTCCATAGATTAGACAATATGTGAAATGATATGGCTTAAGTCCTTATTGACAAAGTTTGACTTCCACGTAGAAATACCTATGTTCATGCATTGTGATAATCAACTACAATATTTATTGTTAACAATCCAATCTTTCATGAACATACCAAGCATATAGAAGTGAATTGTCATTATATATAGGAGATGTGTTGATCAAAATCAATGATACTCTATATACTCAATATTCAAAGTAATTGGCTGATATATTTACAAAAAGGTTGAGTGTTAGAGTGTTTAAATCTTTATGTAACAAGCTGGACATCATCAACATATATGCTCCAACTTTAGGAAAAGTATTAGATAATTAGATGACTATATGGATATTCATGTAAAGGAGTCATCCTTATATAAACGTAACTACTCTAGTAATGCAAGTTAATTCTCTTTTCTCTGTTGATCAACAACTATAAATGCAAAGAAGAGGAGAAAAAAACAAAAAGTAAATGGAAGATAGATCATTCCTAAAGCACAACTAGAGTACATTTATATAGCTCACGATGCTCCCAAACAGTGTTGAAGAACCAAGGCAACCAGTAATCTAAAGAAAGTAAGAACTGATAACATCACATATAAAATGAGACAAACAGAAAAAAACCCCTATACCCTGATTATTAACTTATGAATGAATAGAAGATCGTGGCCATATAATATCAATTTAGGTTAATCAAGAGCAGGTCCATTCTTCTTCTTAAACATATACGTAAAAGTAATTATAAATTGATTATGTAGAAGTTAGAAAAAAGAATGTAATAAATACTCCAGCAATGATCTTTTTGCAGTAAGATAGGTAACGTTTAATTTTTATTTTATGTTATTAAAGGAGGTTAACCAATAACAAGTGCAAACAATGATAATATTACTGTTCTCAGAGAAGATATTAACCGATATCAACAACAGAGAACATAAAAATCACCTTGCAGTGCGTAAAATACAAGAAAATAACCATCACAAAAGATGCAAAAATAATAAATCTTATGAACCTTGCTGATGATATTCTTGCGAGATAGTTCTAGTGATTCAGCCTTCTCAGCGGATCCACAAGTGGCAATATTGCTTTTTAGAACCTCCAACTACAAAAGGACCCATGATGCTGTAAATGCTTGTAACAATCAAGTGGTTACAACACAGTGCAATGAAATTCATTTGTACTATACACTTAATACCAAGTAAAATGCCTAGGTGCATCAAAATCTTGTCTGTTTGGCCAGTCAGTTTTGTTGAAATGTTGTTGTTGAAACTGAGCCTCTCTCCAAAACACATAATTGTTCCACACCACGTGAGTGTAATGTCTGATGTTCAATAATATGTCTTGTCCTGAGATCTAACCAATTTAAATTTAAAAAAAAAGGTAAAATATTCCATACCTTGAAGTAGTCTTTAGATCTTAGATCTTGGACATTGAATCATACTTTGGTTAGATTTTATGTATTGGGAGTTTGGGATAAGATTAAGGATGCATTTTGGAGAAAGGAGAGGGAAGAAATTGGCTACAAATGGTTGAAATGGCTATAGTACCAAAATGCAGCATGTCTACTGCAATTATTGAAGTGCCGGTGGAAATGAGCATTCCTAGTGTAAAATTTACCAGGTATCCACCTGACAAACATAGTGAATACCATAGTTATTAAGGCACCTACCTAGGTGGCACCTAGGCACCAAGGCACTATCATTGAGTTGGGTGTCAACACCTAGGTTTTTTTTATCATTTGTTCCTTTTTTTGTGTTCTTGAGCATTGACCAAGTCCACATTATTATTCCCTTCTATTTCGGTTTTGGACTTATTGTTTTTGTCATTGTCTTTTATTCAGAAGTTAATGTGTGTTTTGTATTGAGTGTTTGATGTTAACTTTTGTATTTATGGTCTTAATCTCATATTCTCATCATATTTATTGTTATCTTGCCATTCTCTTATATATTCCAATGTTATTTAAGGATTAATTGATTATAAAATAGATATATCAATGCATAATTGTATTTATATTATACAATATCAAGGGTGAAAAAATCTAAAATATATATTTATTTTTATTTTTTTTAATGGACGCCTAAGCACCCAAACACCCTAGCTCGACACCTTGGTGCCTAGGCACCTTAATAACCTTGGTGAATACCAACATTGTGAAAATCCATCCTGAAGTCAAGAAAATCTAGATTTTCGCATAGATTTTGTCGACTTTCTAGGAATCCAATATATGTCAGCAAAATTTCGGTCAAAATTTGGTACCAAAATTTATCTTAAAGCTAACACAAACAACCTCAAAGAAGATGAAAATACCACCACATGATAATGGGATCAAAGTTGGTTTCCTAAGCTTTATAAAATGCAATTAGGCATTGTAAGGCGTAGAATGGCCTTACTGTCACGATCTAATGAGATCCAACCTTTTGCCATAGACATTTGTCTAAGACGAAAAACAACTTTATGAGGCAACATATTTAAAACCCTAATCACAAACCAAAAGTAGAAAAGCTTCAAATGTAACAACCTAAGTCCAACTAATCCATAACAACCTCACATGCAACAAATACACCTAAAATGTCTAAGCTAAAGTTGATATGTAGTTGGTCTTAATCTTTATTTAATCTACTTATTTTTCTAAGAAATGTGGGACATGTAAGGAAGTTATAATCTCCTATTTGAACATATTTTATAGTCCACAATTACAACTAAATGATATAGGATTCTAGAGGTATCTCCTACTCATTTGAATTTAACACTTAGCTCCCATTTTTGCGACTAGTTCAGTCACTAAATATCATTTGTATTTTGTAACGACCTTGGCTCAATTGACCCATTACAATAAAGGATACAACAACCATACTTCAAATGTTTAAATTGACATTGAAATGGTAGTTGATTCTAGTATTTATTTAATCCACTTCTTTTTATAAGCAATGTGAGACTAAATTAAGGGTGTAACACCCTAACAATGCAGGAAGAGAAACAAAGAAAGCTACTTTTCTTGTCAACTAGATGATTAGATTATAATATAGAAAGCTCTGGAAAGAAAGAAATTTAGAACAAAGTTGATAAAAAAAGATACCTCATGAGACAAAATTTTGATTTCGCTCATGTCTTTTTCGTTCAAATTTAGAAAGACCTGTAGAATACAAGGAAGACACAACATAAAATGTCTTCAACTAGAAAGGCAATTGACTAATTATAATTGATGTTTATTATATATAAAAAACAACAAATAATGATTGAGCTACAATTCCTACAGCCAAAGTCAACATTCTGAATAATAATGCTTGGAGCATGGCTATCAAGATTATTACAGTTGATAAGAAAATATATAGCACTAGAGCAGGCTAACGAAAGTGGCCAGTATTTGGAGAAAGTCTAGCATTCAAATCTTATTTGTTCATGAAGGACAGATGTTAAGAACTTTAAAATTGCAAGAAACAGCAATGTTACCCAGACAAGGCAAGTATACGACATTTTGAATTATCCAATACAGAAGATTTATTTAAAGTATTGGGTAACATAGAGCAACAAATTATTCAACAAAAAAGTAGTTGACATTTTACTTTAAACTGATGCAACAACTTGACCAAACTGAATGGAACAAATGCAGGCTCCATTCAACAAAAATTAAAACATCACTAATAACTAATATGAACAAGACATCTAGTGTTGAAAGAAAGTGAACATTAACATTCATAAATTGAAGGTTATGGATGGAGTTTTGAGCTATACATCATAACTGCTATAAATCATTTCATGGAAAACAGAATCCTAGAAATAGCACCTGCTGTCTACGTTTTACAGGAAGCTCAGAAAGCACATCTTTTTTCAGCCTGCGAATCATCACAGTTGCTTTCATCAGATTGTGCAGCTCCTCCTGGTTACTTGCACCTTGGTACAGCCCAAACAAACCCTAGAGTCAAGATTTATTATCATTAGCCATTTAATATATGAAACAAAAGGTATAATAAAAGCTTCAGTTAAAAAAAACTTACACCCTTGCAGTAACGTTTTCCATACTCATGAACATTCTTGTATACGTCAGGATGTAAAGCTTCAAGCTGAGGTTGGGTAAATGTAACATTATATTAGCAACAATCATTACAAAAATCAACCAAGGGAGAAAGAATAAAGGAATCATGATAGCAAATAACCTGCTTAAAGAGTTCAATAGGCCGTGACAAGGCAGGTGTTCCAGACAATAAAATCACATAACGAGCCTTCTGTAACCATGTCAAGCATGAATATACAGTAATAATCAACACAATTTTAATAATGTGTGAAATATAGAATAACATAGATACAGAGAAAAGGCACAGCTTATTACACAGTAGTTCCTATAGCACCTAATATGCCCTCTTTCCAACATGCTATTAACATACAATGATATTGGAGACTTTTTCTACTTTTGTTACATCATCATTTCTCTATTTTTAACTTTGTACATAATAACTCAAGTTGATTACGTGTTGTTCCTGGATTTGCATGGTTTCTTGGGTTTATCACATTTAAGATGGTTAAATGTGGGGTATATCCAGTTGTCTTTTAATAACCTAACTAGGGTAAATAAAGTTGATTTTCCAACTTGAATTAATGGGGCAGGGAGTTCAGATTCTGGAAGAATGTTTGTACAAGAGATTCCTTAGAAGCACGCTTTAGGATTTTCCTTGTACTGAGTATTTGTCTCGCCGGTTGAAAGGATACGTGAGTGCTTTGTAGTTCATATTGATTGGCCTAGGATTGAGATTTAGAAGGGATGTCCAATATGGAAAGATTGAGGAGAATGGATTCTCTTCTGTCCTTGGGATCTCCAATATTGATTGACCATGTTACTTTTCCGATTCTTTTAACTCGTGCTGCTGGAAGTAGGTAAGAATGGTCTTTTATCTGTTCATTCTGTATTTGGAATCAGTTCAGGTGGCCAGGTGAAAATTGATTGCCATAAGTCGATTTGGAACAGGTGTATTCCGACAAATTTCCAACTAAGATGTAGTTCTTTGAATGGCAACTGTTCTAGCCTTCTAGGTTACGATCTTGATGGACTTGTATTGAAACGGCTGGCATGGCATTTTGGTTATCAATGTGGTTTTTATGGTTTCAAGGAAGAGGAAAATCCATTTTAGGTGTGCTTCATTTGCAGGGTTGTTGAGGAGGGTGCCTTGGCAGTAACAAGTAAACACCCTGGTTTTTTTCTAGCCAGATCCTTGTTAGATCCGGTAATGGATCCAACAAGGATCCATTGTTTTATAAGGGTTTCCAAGGGTTTTGCCAACCCAAAATACCCAGAATACCATCATTTGGACCTTCTGCTTTTGTTATTAAGTATTAACTTTTGTTTACAAGTTAATTTGTGCCTTTTAAATATTGTGTTTACCTTATTTGTTGTTTAAATATTGTATTTCACATATTGACAATGTCAATTGATGTCTTCTTACGTTTAAAGTAGGTATATTAATGCATCATACTATTTAACAATGTGTTATTTTATTTAATTCTAAGTTTATATACAAGTCTTAAAAAAATTTGATTAATTTTGGGCACCTTTCACCTTGGCACCTTAATAACCTTGCAAGGATGTTTGGTGGTTGTGGAGGACTCCTGGTTTGAGGAAGATTTTTTGGAAAATTGACACGAAACTTAATCTTTGCTAGGAGGAAGAAGACTTGGGAGCTGACTTCTTCTACTGTTTGTTAATACAAATGGCTGGAAAGAAATCATCACATTCACAAAAATTTGGCCTTAAGTGATGTTGAGCTTCGGAAAAGGGTCATATGGCTAGTGGTTGAGTGGGTCCAAGGCGATGGACAATTATTACATATGACAATTCCAGCGTCATTATCTTTTGATTAGTTCTTTAGGATTCTCTTGATCTATCTTTTAATTATTTTATTGTTATATTGATTGGCATGATCCTCTTCAAGATCCAAGCGAGGATCACTATCTTACGGCTTAAACATTTTTTCAATAGTACAAAAATGAAAGGGTTCAAATTAAAGCAGGTTATGGACTATGATGACGAGTCACAGGCCAAGCAGAGTAGGCCTTACGTTTAGGTCGTGACAAATATCCTACACACTTACTTTTATTTGGATGACTGATTTTATGTAACTAGGATCCAAAAATTGGCATTCCCCACCCACTGAAGTGGCTCAATAGTAAGGTGCCTCATAAAGTCAAAGCCCCCCACTAGGGGGCTCTCTAATGAAGTAAATAATCAACAAGTTTGCTACATATGAACCCCCATTTTGGAGCGTGCCTGTCTTCCTCCCTTGCCTCATCTTCGTCATGTTTATTTTCCTTTTTTCTTCTTTTGCAACATAATACCACCATGAAAGCAGGGAAAAGATGGTCTTGCATTACAATGGGGTGAAGGTGAATGTTATGTGGTGGTTGTTAAAATGGAAAGAGAATTGTGTATTATTCATGACAAATGATTAAAATCTCCGATATGGAGAAAACAAACTTAACCAACAAGTAACCTAATAAGGAATAACACAAATATCTATATAAGGATTCATTTACTTTAACACTCTCTCTTAAACTAGAGGGTCTTCAGCTTATTACAACACAGAATTATGTTAATTTAAAAGAAATGACAATAGCAACAACAGTAGTAGTTGTTATAGCAATAGTAATAGTAACAGGCAAACAGTCACATAATAATAGTAGTCAAGACTGATTTTCATGAAATTAAGCACACACAAGATTGGTTTTCACAAAATCAGTACAAAATCTAGAGGACAGCATGTATCCAAGACAAAATTACGAAGAAATAGGCACATCTAAGGCATAGATACAGCCCTAGACCAGTCCACACACCAAGCAAGAGAGTCGCAGCAAAACACAACACAAATTAACCAAATTTGTTGACAAATGGCGACAAATTGATACAATTAACCTCCCAAACACACCATCACGATCCAAAGACACAAGAGAAACGTAGACAACGTGTATTCACGTACAAACTGAGGTAGGCAAGTAGTAGCCAATAAAGCAAGTAGACAGTAGCAAATCATGAAAGTTTTGGATTTTCCTGTAAATTAGAAACTTCAAGGTCAATTGGTAATATTTACAATTTTAGAAGAACTTAGGACTAAAATGCAAATATTATTTAAACCTTAAGTTATTCTTCTCTCACCTTCCAATTCTGCCTCTGACTGCTACTCCACCTGTAAAGATCACTGTCACTTACAGAAGAGGCTATGGAGAAACGAGAAGGGACAGCAACAATGGGGTTTTCACTTGTTGAGGGTTTCTACAAGTTGCTTTGTGATGACTGTGCTGTTCGAGATTGGAGAGGACTTTCTTTGCTGCTCTTATTTTAGCAATGCATCATCCTCAGAGGCTTGTCCAAACAGGTTGTTTGGGGGCACTAATTATGATGACGATGCTTTCTGTTTTTATTGACTGGGTTGCTCCAAATCATAGAATCAAACATCGATTTCGTGTCGGACTTCGGTCCGACAAAAATAGGAAACGTATCGGGCATTAATGGAAATGTCGGTGGAAACACGATAAATTTACGAAAGTCCATAGAAATGGTAAAAAAAACTTTGAATTTTGATTTGAAACTCTTAGATAAGCTAAAGTAAGTAATAATCTACATCTTAAACTACTTAGATCAACTTCCTCAATATGCATCACATGAAAATACAGTAGATAAACCTAATAAAAATATCCTGAAGTATAAATAATACATAAAAATGCTTAATAAATGTTTAAAAACAAAAAGACTCAAAAAAGTTACCTTGTATATGCTTAATACCATGAAGAATGTCTTGATTGATCAAAATATTCTTCCTGTACATTAACCATATTGTGTTCTCGATGAATTTGTTGTCAAATTTGAGACTCTCCAAAACACATAGTTGTTCCAAGACATATGATTATAATATGTCTTATATTCATTGATGAAATAAAGATATTGTAATATTGACAGTTGTATTAAGAATCCTATTGGTAGATATTGAGAAATTATATATACTAGTTGAGACTATCAAGGGATATAAGAATGACTTAGAAGACGTTCAGGTGGTTGCTCTTCATATTGTGTTGAAGGAGGTGCATAATGAAATAATGAATCCATATCCCATCCAGTATGTTCGCTTAGAGCATAAGAAGATATAGTTCTTGTCCAATCGCTTTTAGTACTATAGTCTGTTTGTCCAACAGAACCACCTCCATAAGAACTATAATCATAAGGATCTCTAAGATCATGAATACTCAAAAAGTCAAGTAAGTCTAACAAAGATCCTCTTGTATGCCTGCTCCAAGAATCTTCATCTAGTTGTTGATCACGACGACCTCATCGTCAATAATAAATTTCTGGCCAGCCTCCATGATCCTCATCTTGTGTAGCATGTGTGAAAGCATCCTCCCCTGTAAATGGGCTAAGTGGCCTTTGCGTCTCTCTCTGTTCTTTTGGCTCTTTTATTGCAGGTGGGGTTACATCTCTAATGCCACCATCATCGTCGTCTAGTGGTTGTGTACCATCATCATCATCTATGCTACTGTCACCCCCTAAGCCTGTAGTATATCCACTAAAACGTCCTGATGAGCTCATGTATTCCCCTACATCAATGTCCATCTCACTAGTAATTCTAGAAAATGGTCTACCTTCTTCTTCATCTAAAACTGGTTCTTCATTTTCTTGCAACCATTGAAGTATAGAATCATCTTCTTCGTCCTCGTTATAAATATAAGCAAGATCTATTGAGTCCATATAATCTTTTTTTTCTCCCTCTTTAATGTGTTTTATTCTTAACTGCATGTTATAATACACAAATACCAAGTCATTCAACCTTGCAGTGCCTAATCTGTATCTTCTCTTTACATGAATAAAGTTGAATGTACTCCAATTTCGTTCACAACAAGATGCTGCTGCCATTTGAGATAAAATCTTTACAGCAATATTCCTCATATTTGAAAGATCTGTTCCATTTAACATTCACCATTCACTTGAAATATGATATTTATTTATTAACTATATTACGGGATAATATTATGAAATAAAAGAAATAATATTAAAAATATTACTTGGAGTCATTATGTCACGAGAACGTATCGTATGAGGATCTCCAAATGACATAAGTTCATCTCGAAATTACTTCAATTCATTGAAAACTTATACTTAGACATTGACATGAGGCTTCAATTTTTTGATCACATCTTTAACAGATGCTAATAAATCAGTACGACTGTCAAGTTGATGACTATATTAGAACCGTGGATTCAAATAATATGCTAATTAACAAAAAAAACTTATTTAGCAAATAATTTTGTAATAAATGAAATATAATGATGAAAATTATGAATGTTCATGTTAAAATACTTACCAGCTTCATGTAGAGGATGAAGAAGCATGTTAGACCATCTGTCATCTATAATTTTGAGATATATCTTAGATGATCTGTATACTGCATCAACCACAGCATCCTTCATCAATCTCATTGCCTCATATAAGAAACCTATGGTAGGCTTCTTATCACCATCCATCAATCGAAGGATCTTTCAAACTGGTGCCATAATATGTACAATCTTTCGACAATTCTCCTAAAAATGTATATTATTTTTAATTGAATTTACTCTCCTACCAATTGGACTTTCACTCTCGTGGTATTTGTACCACTGTGGAGAATTAAGCATATACTTCAGTCCATTTCTTCGATCAATCATACTTTAGAGAGCAATATAATTTATTACAAATCTGGTGACTCTTGGACAAATCAAATCACCACTACAACACTCGGGTGATCTCATTAAAGCTAGTAAAAAAGAATGATTGTAAATGAAATTTGTTACAACTTTTGCATCTCTCACTGTCTTTTCCACCAACTTCGTCTTCCCAAAGTCCTTAAGTATTAAATCAATACAATGAGCTGCATATGATGTCCAATATATGTCATACTTTCTCATAATTCTAGTGTCAACTTTTTTAAAGTTACTTCCATTATCAATCACAATCTGCACTACATTTGCTACTCCCACTTGTTTAATGATTTCTTCGATTTGCTTATATATGTACTTGTAATCTCTGACAACATCAGAAACATCAATAGACTCCAAGAAAATTATACGACCATCACAATAAACCATGAAATTGATGATCTGTTTCCTTGTAGTACTTGTCCAACCATCACACATGATAGTTACCCCATAAACTGGTCATTGCCGTTTCAAATCTTTAATGTAAGTTTCTAATTCTTCCTTCTCTACTTTAAGGTACTTGTTTATGATCTCATACTCAATTAGTGCATTTACTCCTGTACCTTCTTTTGCTGCAATATCAAACATATGTTGCAAATAAGGTCCCTTTACTGTTTTTGCAAGGATAGCATTGAAGAACATATATTTTGTTACAGCTTGACCGACTTTTTCTCTAACATTTCCAAACATGCCTTTGATTGTTTTCTATTTTGAGGTTTCTTTCCTAACTGTAACTGCATCTGAATTGTCGTATCTTTGACTATATGTTCTGAACATTCCAATAATGTCTTTACCTTTATCCTTTTGTATCATACCGCTGCCACTATCACTTCTCTTCTAAGTTCGGGTACTACCTGTCCTATTAAATCTTTCAATTTGCTCTCTATACCATTCTTCATTTCTAAACTCTATTACTGATCTTCTAAACATTTCTCTTTCCTCTAAAGTATTATAGTCTACAAGATAAATCATATCATCATCTGAATCCGATATGGGAATAGCACCAGAAGTATCTTCATTGAAGAGAATCTTGTTGAACCTTTCTTCTCTTCTCTTTTTATCACTTTCTTTATTTTAGTATCTTTTAATAGTTCTTTCATTTGAGCAGAAACTACAGTTAGACATGATTTAAACTTAGCTACATTACTATATCCACCAGCAAAGTGTTGTTTTAATCTTGTTATTCCTTCACTCTTCATTTACTTGTCACAATATTTACATTGTGTTTTTTGTCTATCATTATCAATAGGATATCCATGTAACCAACCTGGATCCTCTGATTTAGCTGTCCTAATATCACTACGACCTCCACTACTTTCAGATTCTGAAGAATTTAACATTATGAATCTGAAAATAAATGATAATTGTCATTAATTTAATGAAAGAATGCATTCAAATATTTTCTGATTTTTTTACATGTTATTGTGATTTCTACAATTATTCTTGATTTTTTTTCATATTTTCTTGATTTTTTTAATTAATTATGAAATATTCTGATTTTTTAAATAATTATAAAGAATTACTAATTTATATAAGTATATATCAAATTATTAACATTAAGTTTCAAAATAATAAAATAAACTTGAAAAAAACCTTAGATCTATGCAATATTATGGTAGATCTAATTAAAATCTATGTTTATACTTTATATCTAAGATTGCATGTGAACTTTAAAAAAAATGGTTTAAATGAGAATTGTTTTAAACAATACAATCTTGTAGTTGTAGTATAACATGAAAGTGCTACAACAATACTAAAGTAGTAATATTAAGTATGGGATAAGTATTAATTAAAGATAATAAAATTAAATCAACAAAAGAAATTACAAAAGTCTTCTAAATTGCAAATCACGCAAAACGCCATGAAATTATATGCAAAAACCTAAGATCTAACGAATAGAAATACACCAAGTATAATTACTCCTAATTTTTACAATCATTCTTGATGTTGTTTAAATTTTCCTGATTTTTAAATAAATTATGAAATATTCTTATTTTTTAAAGAAATTATAAAAAATTACTGATTTTATAAAATTATTATGTTAGATCTATCATTTATGTAATGAATTGAAATATTATTAGGTTAAATCTTTATTTTTTAATTACTTACAAAATAAATATGAGAATTTCTTAAATAAAAGAAAATATTTACTCCAAGACAAAGGCTAAAAAAAAAGGAGAAAATGATGGCTATTATTAATGCTTCATATATATTTTTAACTTGTTGGAACTTGAAAGACAGTAAAATCACTTTTACAAGAAAGGACTTAAAAAAAAAAATAAACATAAGATAAAACTAGACAGCAAGAGTTTTTTTTTAAAAATTTTGTTATAAACCACCCACCTTATCTTATAAACCACCGTCTCTTTTACATAAAAAAAAAATAAGACATTGGACACAAACTTTAAAACAAAACATAAAGGATTAGACGATAGGAGTTAAAAAAAAAAGATAGAAATGTTGTTCAATTCATTTTTAATAAAAAAATATGATCCATTATTTTTTATCAATTATTCTAATTAAGATTTCTCAATCTACAACCAGGTATATGTCTTAGTCGTAACACTTTTTCCCCATAACCCGATATTTGATATTAGCCTAAGTATATATCATAGCCCAAGTGGCCCGATACGATATTTGATATTTGCACAAACACTTTCCCCGTAACTTGCACTCGAAGATTCCAGGAAAAAAAAAGGGAGATGGCGACGACGATGAACCTGGTTAGCCTTGGAGATCGGAGCCGACGACGATACAAGGAGACAGACGACGAACGCGAGTACCGAAGAAGGCGCTGGACAACAAAGGGGGACTAACGGAAGACGCTGGACTGATGGACGACAGACGGCAGACAACACTGGAGGCTGAATGACGGACAGCACTGGACTGCGGGAGAAGCTTGTGAACGACGACACTGGACGACGACGGAGCGTTGAAGAAGCTTAAGGAGGGGAGGAAAGAAGATGGGAGAAGGCGTTGTTATGGTGTTAGTAGACGAAGGAATCCCGTAGCTTTTAAAGCCGTGTTGTTTGTCGTGTTGCGAGGAAGGCGTGTTGGGCAATACGTGAGGATTTACGTA
The DNA here is from genome assembly GCA_024699735.1 of Posidonia australis. Classification (NCBI taxonomy): domain Eukaryota; kingdom Viridiplantae; phylum Streptophyta; class Magnoliopsida; order Alismatales; family Posidoniaceae; genus Posidonia; species Posidonia australis. Next base: position 32,822 of record JAMKQA010018837.1, read on the forward strand.
AAAAAATATCAAGCATCCACCGACATCTACCGATGCGACCGACATCCATCGAAATATTGTCCGACATAAGGTAAGTCGCGACAAACCTGCGAATGTCGTTTCTCTACTTTCACCCACCGATACATGTCAACGAAATTTCGCCAACATGGATCGAAATTTGACACCATGCTCCAAATATGATTTCTCGGTAGTGGACACATACCATAACAACTGTATTGTTCTTTGCATTAGGGCTTTCGTCTATGAAAGGGATTTACAATGGAAGGGGAGGCTAAAGAGTTGGCTGAGGTTGAAGCAAAACTGAATGCTGACTTCAAAACTGAAACAGCTCAAGCTAAAACAGATTCTAAGGGAGATGACTAAAGAAACAAGAGAGACCATTTCTGACACAATTCCTCTCACCAATTTTTCTGAAGGCTTTCTCTATCACATTTTTTTGGAGAATGGGGTGATAGGAGTCAGATTGCAACTATTGCATTAGCAGCTGACCAGAACCCATTTGGTGTTGGTCTTGGCAGAATCCTAGGGCAAGCACTATGTACAACAGCAGCTGTTCTTGGTGGGAAGAGCTTGGCATCTCAAATATCAGAGAGATTAGTTGCATTTTCCAGTGGAATTCTTTTCCTGGTATTTGGCACCCAATCTTTGCTATCATCAGTTCAAGAATCATGATTTCACTAGGTCTGCTGCTAATTGCAATTATGAAGTACAGATTCAGTATTGCAATCAGAAGCTTTGCTATTGCAGCCTCCATCCCTTGTGCATAAAAATCTATGATGCATTGGAAATTTATGAGTTCTGTAATAAAGAACTTAGGACTGAAATGCAAATATTACTTAAACCCAAAGTTATTCTTCTCTCCGCCAACCCCCCCCCAAACCTTTTTACTCCTCTCACATTCTCTCTTCTTCCTCAGCACTATTGCTTCATCCTCCTCACTGTTGCTCCCTCCTTCTTCCTCCCCCTTTTCCTTTTTTTTGTAGGATGACCAGCAGCTGGAGAGGAGCATGATCAGACGAAATCAGAGGGGCAGATGCAGTTGAGGCAGGTAGAGAATGACCCACAGTAGGAGGAGGTGAGCAAAGACTGGATTTTGGAGAGATCAGGGGTGACTCATTAGCCATTGGAGACATGCAAGTAAGTGGAGAAGATGGAGCTCTCGAGGGACACCGCCTGCGATTCCACTTCTTCCCTGCCACTAGTACTCACGTCGGAGTTGGAGAGGAGGACAATGGCAGTGCAATGTAGAAAATCAAGAGTGAGGAGGCGACAACTGTGGCAACCATGGCTAGAGGCCGTGAATGCAGCAAAATGCAGCAACGACGGACACAATGGTAACCTAAACAAGGCTTGCAAACGATGGCACGGGAAGGCTCATCAGTGATACTAGTGTCTTACTTCAGGCCCGATGATGGCAGGACAGCCCAGATCTGGAGTTGTTGACGATAGGAAAGTCCAGATCGAGTGTTGGAGATGGCAAAGGGTAGATTGACGCTCCGAAGGAGTTTTCAAGGGTCATCGATGATTGAAGAGTGTGCTACAGCAAGGAAATGCCAGTGGCACGATGACAGAGGTGCACAAGTGGCAGATCAATGATGACCAAGTTATGACGATAGACTTTCTAGAAGAGAAGGTAGTAGTATGGACTTTCTGATGAGTCCGCTGTCGTCGACTATGGCCAACGACAGCAGCATAGCAATTTGACGGCTAAGATTTTTCTCTTCTTCAAAAACTTTGCTCTAAAAAAAAAATCACGTATTATTCATAACAAATGATTACAATCTCCTATATATAAAAAACACAAACTTGACCTACAGTAACCTAGTAAATGGATAACCAAAGATCTATCTAAAGATCCATTTACTCTAACAGTGGTAATGGCAGTGATGATGTGGCAGCAAGGGTGGTGGTGGTAAAGGTGGAAGAGAAGATGGTGGTGACATCATGTTCTGGATCATTAAAAATAATTTTGTCAATTCAAACCTGATATAGAAACCATTCTAACATGTATAATTTATAAAATACTCTTAACAATTAATTAATAATCTATAAGAACAAACCTGTAGTATAGGAAGGCAGGAACTAGTTCTTTTTGCTTGAGCATTCTTCAAAAAATGGGACTCATCTGCAATGATAATCTGAATATATCACTGTTAAAAAGCTGACGAATACAATTCTGTAAACATAGCAGGAATATTAGAAGTCACATTTTAGTGTGGCTACCCCAAAACTTTAAAAAAGCAAAGGAATACTAGCACAAGGATGAGCTATATATTTGTTGAAGCTGTTAATATTTGCATGCTCATATGTGAGTAACAAGTATAATAGCCAAGATGATCACACAGAAAGTATTAGAAGTCAAACTTTCTTACAAATCTGTCCCTTCATATTGTCTTTTACCTATAGAAAAATTAGGTCATAGTCCCCAGCTCCCTCTTAGCAATCAAAAAGAACTTGTTCTAATATTAGTTCCATTTCTCAATTCTATGAATTTCTAAGGTTTGACAGACAACTGTCAATTTACAGATGTAAATTCTAGGTCATGATGAAATATCACAGATTTTACAGCAAATAACTTTATTTACCTTAAACTCTGACGCGAGAAGTAAATCTTGTAACTTTGGAACAACATCATAGGAGAGTATGTTAAAAACACCATCAAGTTGAATGGTTGTTTTACCACTTGAACAAACCATTTTGAATCCCAACCTATTTGATCCGCTATATTGAGACAACACAACCTGCACAGCATGGATTATAATGCGGTATAAGAAAATACATTCTTAATCATTTCAATATGAAGAACACCAGACCAAACTCGTAAAACTTTACTGACTGCTCCTATCCTCCCAAAGCTATTTTGCAAACTAATGAACAATAAGAAATCGAGATAGGCAAATAGAAACTGCAGAAAATTATCATACCATGGAAGCAAGACAGAGAATTAGCACTTCAGCATATATTTTAAAAAACAAAATGCATATTTAATCTAATGCAACAATGACAACTACTAGAAATTCAAATAACAAGAGTCATAAATCCTTACTCCAGTAATTCTTAGCCAGCCTCCAGAACCACAATAGGATTTATTGCCGTAAAAATGTGTTTTGAGAGCCTCATATCCATGGTATCTAATGTCGGCACATGCTGGCAAAATTGTCAGAAATCCAACTTCTTGACTCGACATTTAGCCGTATTTCAAGAAATACCCCATGTCAGTGCCATGCCAGCTCATTTTGGTCCATGTCGATGCCATGTTGATGACTTGTTGGTCCATGTCGATGGAAAAAGATTAAAATCTCTATGTTTTGTAGCTTCCGCTTGTCTCCTTAACATCCAATTTCAATTATGTTTTAGCATTCTAACAGCATCAACAACTTTGATTATGATATCTAGAATGTTAACCTATGAAATCTATTAACTAATTCTTGAATTTTTTTTTTTAATTTAGACTGCCTTGTTTAGTATGTACATCATTTTCCCTTGTTATATATGTTTAAACTTCAAATTTAAAGATGCAAAGATGTGTATTGTTACTTACTTTAACTTATCACAGAGTTTCAAATCAAAAATCAAAGTTTTAATGGACTTTTGAGTTTTACCGTCAACATCCTGAAACCTTAAATCTACTGGATCTAAGAATTAGAACTTCCAATTCTTCTAAATTCTCTTCCAACTTTTGATTAGTATCAAAAGTATACACAATGGCCTAGAAAAATATACAAAACAACAAGGAGAGGTACAAGCAATAATATGGATAAGTACAAAATAACATAGAAGAGTACACGAAATAAACACTATAGTAATAATAGAAATAAACAGCCAAGACCTCCGACATCCATGCCCTACTTTCAATAAGTATACCTTATAGCCATTAGAATAAAACAATAGAGAACCCCAATATGATTTAGTGTTTTAATATGATATATGTTTAGAAAATGAATCTAAGTAGTCCTAGAGGTACATTATTGCTTATTTTAGTTTATTCTAGAGTTTCAAATTAAAATTCAAAGTTTTTAATTGATATCCATGGACTTCCATATTCTTACCGTACTTCTACAAACATTTCAACCAATGTTTGACATATTCCTTATTTTAAAAGGGACATAAGCCTGACAAGAAACCGATGTGTAAAACCTTACCTACCGCCACTCAAGCTTCGACATATTGCCACAAACTTTGTACAATAACATGTGCACACTCATAAAGATGGTATTATTGGTCCCTCTCCAAATTCCATCAACTCAAGTTTTTCAAGGGGCAAGAGCACTGATACAACCAATTGTCAACCAAAACCATACAGGTTTAGGTAGTTTTATCCTTCACAAGGTCACCTTAGTAGTCTATGATTAGGATTATTATCTCGTGGATCGATTTGAGTCCTTTAGATAGATTTAATAATTACCTTTATTTATTGTTTAAGAAGGATTGGATAAGCTTACGTCTGGGTCATAGAATTAAACATTGATTTCGTGTCGGATTTCGGTCCAACAAAAATAAGAAACACATCAGTCATCGGTGGAAATGTCGATGGAAACGTGGTAAATTTACGGAAGTCTAGGGAAATGAATAAAAAACTTTGAATTTTGATTTCAAACTTTAGAATAAGCTGAAGTAAGTAATAATCTACATCTTAGACTACTTAGATCAACGTCTTCAATATGTGTTACATTTAAATACATTGGATGAACTTAATACAAATATCTTGAAACATAAATAATACGTGAAAATAATTAATAAATGTTTAAAAACAAAAGTGCTTATAAAAGTTACCTTATATATGCTTAAAATTTTACTATTTTTTATTTAATTATGAATTTTACTACTTTTTAATGATTTTATAGAGTTACTATGTGAGATCTATGTAATATCAAATTATTAACATCAAAACACAAAAACAAAAACCCTAAGACCTATATATTATTAGGTTAAATCTATGTAATATCAGGATATTAACATCAAAACACAAAAAAAAACATAAAAAAGCCTAAGAGATATGTATTATTAGGCTAAATCTATGTAATAATAAGTTATTAACATCAAAATACACAAAAAAAAAGGAAAAACAAAAATCTATGTTTTATTAAATTAGGTCTAATTATTATCATGATAGATCTAAGATGTAGATCTACATTAAAAGTTCAAAATACAAACACAAAAAATGAAAAAAAACTAAGATTCTATATAAAAATCAAGTGTTATATCTTAAGAAGGGATAAAATTTAAGAGTAATTAAGGAAAAAAAGTTTTTTAAGTTTGTAGCAATCCACTAGATTGCAAAGGAGTAGAAGAGATACATAGGAAGTCAAGAACTCATAAAAGAGAAAAAGTAAATGAAAAGGAAGGAACTCTTGTGCAAGTCCATAGGTTTAATGGACATGTCGATCGACATTGTCCAAATTCAATGTAAAAAATACACCGTGTCGATCGACACTCCGACACTCACCGACATGTGTCGAAGTTTGGCTCCGACATATGGTATTTTCCGATTTACACTTGTAAATCGTGTCGGTCAACTCAAAATGCGACATGTGTCGAGGAAATATCACCGACACGTGTCAATGTTTAATTCTATGGTCTGGGCATGCTTTTGTACAAGTTTAACAAATTGATTGAATAATTCATTGAAGAGATTATTTGGTTTATCTGCTCCTTCCACTGTACCTATTCACTCACTCATTGTTCTCTACCTATTTTATGCTACATCAAATGAATTTGACTAAAATAAATATATGACTACACTTAGAAAAAGTAAAGATAGCGCACCAATATATCTGATGCAGGGATACCCAGCCACTGTTGAATCATCTGCAAAAACAACTTTGTCAATGTCAATCCATATAAGATTTCAACTTAATCATAGGCAAGTCTTTTTAGATAAGGCAGCTCACTGAAGCCCAATGCAAACGCAAGGAGGAAGGTGTGAAAATAAGAACAGGCCAATAATCTTGTATGCATGCAGCAGCTGCAATTGCCTGCAATACAGAAAAGATGGGCATCTTGAAGTTAAGAATAGAGTGACTTACGGATCTTTCAAACATTTAGAATATTAATACTCCGTAATACTTTAAGCCAACAACAGTACTTGATAGCTAGAATATATAAACTAATCAAGAAAGACATATGACAACAAATCAGTAATAAACCTCGACATATCTTGGCCTATAATTTGAGTTGAAAGAAACGAAGAGAAAAATTATGATAACAGCACACTACACTTTTATTGCAAAAATCCACACAGCATAAGCTAAAACAAGCTTACACATGCTAATCAGCAACAACAAATGTGGATAAAGGTAGCATTAAGGTTTAGAGTTGACTTAGGAGTCAACAGGACTCAAGTTTATACCCCAATAAACCAATTTCCTGTAGCAAATCAAGTACATATATTCCCTGAGACAACACCACTCCATTCTTTGAGTCAACTATTACAATTCCAAAGAAATACCTAGGTCTGCCCAAGTCTTTAATCATAAACTATTTCTTGAGAAATTCCTTGCAGTCCTCAACACAAGCACTATCACTGCCAGCCAACATAGTATCATCCACCAAGACAACAAGTATCACACAACCTGTAGAATATTTCTTCACAAACACCAACTTGTCTGTATTGCACCGTCTAAAACCAACCTTCTCTATGACCTCACTGAACTTGAAAAACCATGCCCTCAGACTTTACTTGATGACATATATAACTTTCTTCAACCTACACACACAAGACTCCTTCCTAAATAACATATCTAAGAGATTGCTTTATATACACTTCCTATTGAAGGTCGCTATAAAGGAAAGCATTTTTTTATATCCATCTGAAAGAATGGCCAATTCTAATTGACGACAAGAAAGAACAGAATTCTAATGGAAATTAATCAAGCAACGGGAGAAAAAATTTCAAAATAGTCAACTCCATATGTTTAAATGAAACCACGTACTACTAAGTGAGTCTTATACAGATCAATTATGCCATTGGACTTATATTTGACAATACAAACCCACTTGCAACTAACAATCTTAACAGCAAAAGGTGTAGGCACCAGATCTCACATGCCATGAGACTGCAAAGCAGACATCTCCTTATCCATAGCAGATTTCCACTCATTAATTTGCAATGCTTCCTGATAAGACCTAGGTAGAGACACAGTAGGCAGAGATAAGGCAAAAGTACGATACAAAAAGTACAAATGATCATAGGAAACAAAATGAGACAATGGGTGAACAAAAGACTGTTTACCTTGTCAATAAACAATAGGAAGATCAAAATCATTTACCATATAAGAAGGTACAGTGGGGTCCAGACCAGTAGTCTAAGAATCTGGATTAATGACACCATCATATATGGTTTGTCACAATCGCCTCCTGGTGTAAACCAGCAACTACTTTTCAAATAGTTCAATGTCTTGGATCGCAACCTCAGAGGAGGTGACACTTATCTCAACAGAAACAATTTGAGGTAAAGGAACAAGTGAATCCTTGGAAGAAGAAACTTGGAACAAGACATCTATCAAGAAAGTAGCATTCGTAAAGACATAATATTTCCTAGTGATAGGGTCAAAACAACAATATCATTTCGGAGTTCTAAAGTACTCAACACACATACATCCAATAGACCGAGAGGATAACTTGTCTAAGTTAAGACTAGTATCTTAAACAAAACAAAGACGCCCAAAAACATTAAGAGGAAAAGAGAACAACTGTTTTTAGAAGAATAAGAGACAATAAGGAATATAACCATGGATAGATGAAGGCATCTGATTTATAAGATGGCATGTAATCAATACAACATCAACCCATAATTCCTTGGAAAACTTCGTATTAACCATTAGTGTCCTAGTAACATCCAATAAATGATGATGTTTGCATTCAGACGCACCATTTTGTTGATATGTTCGTGGACAAAATGTTTAATGAAGAATAACCTGAGATTCACAAAAGAGAGAAACATCACGTTGCACATACGTAAGAGTATTATCAGTATAAAAAACCCATAAAGAAATAGAAAATTGAGTTTTTATTTCATTGAAAAAATTTTGATAACATCATATACTTGAGTTCTATCCTTCATGAGATAGACTCAAGTCATACGAGTAAAGTCAATAACAAACACAATGAAATAACAAAACCTACGAACAGAAGAAACATGACATGAATCCTAAATATCTGAATGAACTAACTCAAAAGGAATAGTGCTACAAATTTTCAAACGAATAGGACAAAAAAACCTCCTGTGTTCGCCCAACTGACACGACTCACATGATAAAAACCTACAGAAGATAAATCAAGAACATTCAGCTTTAACTTGTCCAAGGATAAGTGTCCCAAAAGACAATGCCACAGTGAAGCAACCTCAATAGTAGAAGAGAGATAAGCAAGATTCCGAGGAATATGTCCACTACAGAGGCAATACAAACCAATCAATTCAGGTCTCGAACCAATCCTTCTCCCAATCTATACATCTGCATGAGAACAAAGGTAGGAAATAAGCTTACTAGACATTTAAGGCTCTTTGTAAGCTAACTAACAAAAAAAGCTTAACAAGGAAATTGAGAACATAAAGTACATCATGAAAGTTCATGTTGGTGTTAAGAGACACAACACCTTGACCAGCAACAAAACATTGTAAACCATTGGCAATAGTAACAAAGGATACAAAGGTGAATAATGAAAGAGAGGAAAAAAACACACTGAGTACCAAACATATGTTTGGATGCACCTGAATCTACAACCCAATCTCTAGTAGAAGAGGAGAACATTGTAGTAATACCTAATGAAGCTGCATCAGTGACAACAGCAGGAGAAGATGTCATATTGAAACAGTCGATCATATTCAATCTTAAAGAGGGTGACAATGTCACATACGGGAGTAGTCCCTGTGTCAATCTCAATAGTAGTAGTACCATGTTGTGCCCATTCTAGTTTTTCAAATTTTTCTCAACATATTTCAAAAATATAATTAGTACAACCACACTGCTCACGTTTTCTAAATCCATGACCTTAACTGCGGCCACGTCTGACTATGGTGTCATCACATGACTAGTGAACAATATGGAACCACAAATTTCTAGGAGTGTTGGCATGCTCCCCATAGCAAAGAAGATATAGAATACTTTGAAGGCTACTTACGTACATGAGAAGAATTGTAACATCTAGGCCTTATTATCCATTTTTATTTATAAACCTTGTAATTGAGTACTATATTGCTTAAATGGTTTATTAATGGATAATCTGTTGTTTCTTGTTTGTGTGAGCTTGTAGTTGACTTTCTGTGCACCTGTGTGTGATTTAAGACCAATGTGGAGTCCTATTTGAGGATGCACAGTCGCTTCGATTTGTGTGTCTGTCTTTTCCTTCTTTTTCTCTTTTCTTTTCCTTTCCTCTCACGAGCCCGCACCATTTCCGTCTCCTCCCTTCCCTTCTCTTCTCCGATCCGTGCCACCAACGACACCAATCCGTGCCTCGTTGTCTCTTCCGACGCGATGAGCGGCCGACGCGACGCAAGTGGGAAGGAGGATAAAGAGAGGCTGAGGCGTGCGAGAGAGGAGAAGGTGACCAAGAGAGGAGAAGAGAAAGAGGACCGGGCACAACCGAGGAGGTGGTGTGAGCCGCTCGTGGTGTGAGCCGCTCGTGGTGTTCCTCCGGGGCGAGGAGGCTTGTCGGAGTGTGGTAAGGGTCGTCGGAAGGCTGAGCCAGGTACGCGACCCCTTCCCCTCCCTGTTTAGTGTTTTGTTAACAATAGATAAATGACATGGAAAATCAAGATAATGCATATTAAATTGTAGAAAAATCATGAAATGAATGGGAATGTGATGTATGACATGAGAATGTAGAGATCATGTGGTTAGGATTGATGTTTGTGGGGAAAATGTGATTTTAGGATTGAAGGCTACAGTAACCATTCTTAAGCTCCTTCCCCTTGTGATTTTCATTTGAACTGTGTGGTTGATGGAATCATAAATGATTTGAGGGATTTTGAAGTAGACTTGAGGGTCTACACCCCATGATTTTATGAAAAATGTTGGTGTATGTTTGAAAGGTCCAATCAGGACTCCCACTTTGAACGACTTCCACCGCTGCGAACAGGGGTGTGTCCTGTCTGCGAGGAATTCAGTATACCGAATTTATTCGGTATGCTGAAATCCTGATGGATTAAGCCAGATACTGATTTCGGCAGACCGAAAACACCCGATCGACCTAAACAGGAGGTTTCGGCATACCGAAAATGTTCGGTATACCAAAACAGGGAATTTCGACATACCGAACTCGAGATTCAGTCTGCCGTTTTTGCCCTGAACCTGATATGCTTAAACATGGATTTTAATGAATGTTAAATGGTTTTAATGGTATGGTAGATTTATGTGAACGATGTTTCCCTATGTAATGACATGGAGGCATGTGGAACCCCAAAGAAATGGATTTGGGTATGATTTTGGGTTTTAGACCCTATTAATGAATGAAAAAGATGGTTTTATGTAGTTTTGAGCATAAGACCCAATTTATGACTTTAAGCATGGTTTTCATGACTTGAGTTGGAACTCCGGTGGAGGGTCAAGTGTTGCAAGGAAATAGAGTCCTGCAACGAGAAGAATGGAAAATGGTTTTGGAATGGAACACTGATAATGTGGTTGACGAACTCATAGCGGTGTAGGCTAAGCATGGGTTTTCATACCTAGTTGTTCGGGTCACCGACGGTGTAAGCTGAGTCTGGGTCGTTGTACCTAGTTGTTCGGGTCACCGACCTCGTAGCGGTGTAGACTGAGCCTGGGCTTTTGAGCCTAGTTGTTCGGGTCACTGACGGTGTAGGTTGAGTCTGGGTCATTGGACCTAGTTGTTCGGGTCACCGACTGGGATGTCAGACAGAGACGTATCCCCGTGCACTTATGAAAATGAAATTGAGACCAATTGGCCGGGGAGGTGACATCCCGCACTGGGAATTTCATCACGACAATGTAGGAAGGTAGGGGAAGGAAGTCCTCGCCTACTGCTTGTATGCCTGGTTACCCCTGATCAAGGTAACAAGAGTAAAGAAAAGTTGAAATGAATAAAGAAAGAGAAATGTGATTTGGTCTGGATTGGACTGATGAAATGGTCCTAAAATCCTAAAAAGAAATGATGATATTTTAACCAGTTGTCAGCCAATGTTTATGATTTAGTTTTGAGTCCAATGAGGCATTGTGTTTTAGGCCAGATCTGGTCAGAAATGTAAATTTGAAAGTGTGTTTTGGGAAGGAATCCGAAATATTGAAAAGGGAAATACTTTGGAAAATGAATTCCAAAGGTTTTTGAAGGAAATGTAAAGGAATGTTTTGAAAGAAAAAGTGATTTTGGAATGAATTTCCAAATGTTTTGAGAAAAGAAAAGGAAACATAACTTTTGAAAAAACATGTATTGGAATTGAATTCCCAAGTGATTGTCTAATAAAAAAAAGGATGATTTTAAAAAAGAGAAAACCAAATTTTGAAAAATGATAACAATGAGATTTATGGTTTTGCCGAGATTTCTTGGTTTATATGTTTTAGGACGCGTACTGGGTGACTTTGATGTCACTCACACGTGCTATTTGGTTTTCAGGTGCAGACTGTGTGCAACCGAGTTCTGATGCAGGAGTTGGAGCTTCTAACCGCACATTGTGATTCTCAAAGTGAGCCTTAGTTATAGTTATTTGATGTTTCTGTAATTAGAGTAATTATGCATGATACTGTGTTATGGTAGCGTGTCCAGGATCGAAGTGTTACAAGAATATAGCACACATCACCAAGCTTTACGAATAGTTCTTTGCCTTGCAGCAAAGCAACCAGTTTATTTCATGTTCTGCTGGATTAGTCAAAGATTATATCAATGTTACGGTCATACGAGACTATCGGGAGGAATTTACAGTAGTCAAGTTTCTCTCTTCTCACAAACACGAGTGGGCTTCACAAACACGAGGTCACATGTTTGGTGATGATACTGTTTCTTCTTTGACAACCGCCTTCTCTTATGTATTGCATATTACTACTAGTACTCCTACTATACACAGTGATCAGTCTACTTTAGCTACCTATGAACGTGGACATGACATAGGTCATGGCCGCAACCACAGTTGAGACTGCGATTCAAGACAAGGACATAGTGTCAGATGAAGCAATCACTATGAACGCACGAATCACTCCTCGAATCGATGTTAGGTGAAGTCTAGCAAACAAGATTGGGCCAACATTGTTACAGAGGCAGCTTCATCCATACCTACAGTAACGACGGATACAAGGACAATTACTTAGGCCAAGGATCATTTACTTGTTCAAACTACTACTACTGCTATTATTGCTACTTATACTACTCACTTAAGTACGTAAGCCTTGTTCACAACTTCCGATGAGGATTAGGTAGTTGTTTCACCAATGTATATATCTGGTACACACTGTTTTCGCCGTATTATCTTCTTATGCTTCCACATTAGATGTTACTGCAACCAATGGGACTCGTTCTCCTATCTATGGATAAGGAAATATGTATCTACCTAGCAATCTAACACTTCACGATGTAGTCTACATTCATAAGTTTCCTATTAATTTGTTGTCTGTCAACCAACTTACTAAAAGTCATCATTGTCTAGTGACACTTTTTCCTACTTATCTTTTTATGCAGGGCCTACAAACTAGGAGACAAATTGATTCAAGACCGTAAAGTGATGGCTTGTATTGTCTCAATAGTAGAAAGAGCATTTACTTACATATTGCTACTACTGACTCACTATATCTGTGGCACTATCGATTGAGACATCCCTTCTTAAATAAGTTGAAGAGTCTTTTAACATAGTCTATTTCAGTTAATAATTTCTAATATGAGTCATGTCAACTTGGGAAACGACGATCATCGTATCCTCCACGTCATGAAAGAGCATCTACTTATATATTGCTATTGCTGACTCACTGTATCTATAACACTATCATTTGGGACATCCCTCCTTAAATAAGTTGAAGAGTCTCTTACCATAGTCTATTTCAGTTAATAATTTCTAACGTGACTCATGTCAACTTGGGAAATGACGATCATCGTATCCTCCACGTCATGAAAAACATAGTTGTGTTCCTATAGAGTCGGTTCACTCTAATTATAGGCTCCCTGTCGAATTAAGTCTGTTCTAGAGTTTAGGTACTTTATTGTCTTCATTGTTAATTTTTCTACGATAACTAAGGTCTATCTTCTAAAGGATAGAACTTAAGTAGTAGATGTCACAAAAAAAAAAATTTAATGAAATAAAAACTCAATTTTATGAGCCATTGCATGTGTTTCTGTCATGCCCCACATTTTTCATAATAATTTAAAACAATTAAATATGGGAAAATTAAAGCTAAACAGCAAGTATCTAACTACCAGGAACCTATATGTGCGGCTAGGAAACTCCAGACTATGTGCACTACGCTAAACATCTGCATACCTGCACCTGCAAGCCAAAAATACGAGAAAAGACGTATAAGTGACAAAAGTCACCCAGTACGCACTCCAAGGAAAACCACGGAAAACAAAACTATAATCTATTTTCCTTTTAAATTCATTTCGCAAACTATTTTCTCAAAACCTCATAAACCAAGCCTACACCGGCCAAAACCACAATCGAGGCTTTACTAACCCAAAGTCACAAGCAAATGCCCTCAATGGCTAAAACCACACACAGTGAGTCAGGAAACCCAACACCAGGCAACCAAACTCTGGCCACACGCAGTCCACAGAGGAGCGACCACGACGTTCTGCACTGCCACGATGTACCACCGTGTGCAGAGCCAACCACCGTCCCACGATTCTCCCACCTAGAGAACCCTTACAAAGCTAACCCCTCCTTGGGAAGGTTGTCCTGTCTCTCAGGACGCTAAGAACTACGAGACACGTGTCCTACCCGCATTAGCCACCACAAGGTACACCTCCTCACGGTGTCCTCCACACACCGTGCTTAGGAAGAAGTATCATACCTCCACACTCAACAACACCTGAGCATCAGTGCTCACAGCGACAGCAGTAGTGTCATACCTCTCCGTCATGCCACAAGACACTTTAACCCGCGGACCACAACCCTAGCCTCGAGACGACAGTCAAAGAGTCTCATGCCTCCAGGACCCGACGCCCCTCAGCCTCAGGTACCTCAACCAGAGAGTCACACCCGACCACCCGAGAATGTCGTCACATTCCCTTGTCCCGACGACACGGTCCCACACAGTCTTAACCCGCACACAAAAAACTAGAAAAAATATTTTCCAAAACAGGCCAACTAGGGGTGTACATGAGACGGGCCGGGTTAGGAGTGAACCCACAACCCAACCCATATTGTTCGAATTAGATAATTTTGAACCCATACCCAACCCAACCCACAAACTTCGGGTTAGGTCGAATCGATTCTCGGGTTTTATAGTACTTGAATTTTATACAAAATAAGATATAAACTCATCTATTATTAATTACAAAAAAAATGATAATAAACTCTTCCATTATTAAAAGTCAAAAAAATTGACATGTGATACATTAGTGTTGGTTAGCCATCTAATAATAATTTTCTCCAAGAGCACAAGAGAATGATGCTAACTTAACTAAAGGACTAGAAGACTGCAAAAATCAGAGGATAATTCATGGTTTATTGATCCAAAAATAACTAATAAAAGTATAGTTGCTTAACAAACAGAAGTAGCTCTACTCATATTGTCTATGAAATATATACAAGTGCTAAGCATGAGAAGTGAAAAAAGAAGTTGTAATTAATGTTTTATACTTTTATAAATTAAAAATTATATATATATATTATGTATTTATAAATATAAATAATTACTATTATATATATATATATACCTTCGGATTCGGGTCGGGTTGGGTAATCCAAGTCTGAAACCCATACCCAACCCATAAAGTTCGGGTTTGAGATTTTTTGACCTATACCCAATCCATGATTAAAAAAGCCCAACCCACGTGGTTCGTGTTGGTCGATTTTCGGGTCAAACCAGACCCATGTACACCCTTAAGGCCAACTATTTCCTTGAAATCCATTTTCCAAATCATTTTCATATCTTTAAAAATTCTTCCAAAACCTCGGCAAAGTGACTAGTCAGGTGTCCCAGGGGACCACCACTAATGGCCCACAATCTCATCTCAATAAGACAAAACACGACAATCCAAAAATCCTCGGAAAACGTATTTTATAAACTCATTTGGACCCTGATTCGACATGCCGAAAATCAGATTCGGTATGTTGAAACCTACTAATTCGGTCGACCAAGGTGATTCGACAGGCCGAATCGACCAGAGGACCAAACTGACAGAAAAACGATATACCGAACAAAATCGGTATACCAAAATTCACTGATTCAGTATGCCGTTTTCATTTCGGTATGCCGAGTTCTGCGATCCCAGAAAACGGTCCAAAACCCTAGAGTCCGAAATCATCCCAACTGAGACCTCCAATCGGACCCTCTAAGTAAACACCAAAAATCATGCATAAAACATAAGATGTAAACCCTCGAGTCTACTCCAAATCCCAACAAACAAAACTAAAATCCATTCACCATGCATCAAGATCTAAAATCAGAAACTGTAGGCAGATGCAGTCCTCACTACATATTACTTAACCAATAGAATGCCTTCGTCTATCCATGGACATATTCCTCACTATCTTCTATTTCCTCATATATCTTTTTTCCCTTTACATTCAAAGGTTTTAGATTGTGTGTGCTTTGTCCAAGATACATGTCCTAATCTAGACAAACTTTCCCCTTAATCTATTAGTTGTATGTTTATAGATTATTCTTGTACTCAAAAAGATTATCGTTGTTATAATCCAATGCACGAAAAATAATATATTTCTATAGATGTAACCTTCTTTGTGAACATTCCTTTTTTCATTTCTACGTTTGACCCTTTAATGCCCCTACCCACACTATTCAATTGTAGTTAAGGTTCCACTAACTACTACTGAGACTCTTGCTGCCCAAACTATTCAAGTATACCACGACAGCATGTACAAACATCCTCTACAAATACCAGTCATCTAGCCTCCTCTGATGCAGGTTCAACTCCTCCTCCTTCCATTGTTATTCCCACTACCACTGCACCTTCAAACCTTGATATACCTATAACTCTCAAGAAAGGTACCCGCTTCACTACACATTTACTATCTCATTTTCTACCGATGATACTTACATCTTATGTATTGGACCATTGTTTTGTCTTTGTCGTCTATTTCTATACCCAGGTATTATTAGGAGTCACAAATCCTTGAATGGAGAATGACCATGGATGAAGGGTTGTCAACCTTATGCTACGTTTGGTATGCTGGAATGAGCGCTAGAATGAAAGGGAATGGAATGAAAAATCACATTAGAATGAAATTCCAATGTTTGGTACAAAAAAAACACTGGAATTCCATTCCCTTGGGAATCAAATTCCTATTGAGGATGGGAATTTCATTCCATCTTAAAACCTAAGGAATCCCATTCCATTCCAGAGTCATTCCTTCTCGTGAAAAAACACGCGACCCTCCTCCCGCAACTTGCCACTGCGAGCCTCCTCCCGCAGACTTCCCCCCTCCCGTCGCGTCCCTCCTCCCGCAGACTCCCCCTCCTCTCGTCGCTGCGAGCGTCCTCTGCATACTCCCCCTTCCTCCGCAGACGGCCTCCCTCCTCCGCAGACTCCCCCTGCCAACGGCCTCCCTCCTCCGCAGACTCCCCGAAC
>JAMKQA010018838.1:0-73812 GCA_024699735.1 Posidonia australis
ATGCTTCCATCTCTTCATCCATGTAGCTTTCCAATGTAGTATTTGTAATAGCTTTCTGGTAGTTTTTGGGTATAGACTTAGAAGAAAGAAACAAGACAAAACTACGAAAGATAAAGTGAAATTTATCATAAGACACAAAATTGAAAATAGAATAGGCAGTAAAAGATCTTTTACCCTTTTGTAGTGCAATAAGTATGTCAAACTCTGAGGTTGTAGAGTCTGGAGTGTTTTAAACAACAACCGTGGTTAAGGATGATTCATCTGGAGGAAGCAAAGGTAATTGCTGATGACAACAATAAGCCTACAATGGACGATGATCGTGATAGTTTAGAATTTCAAAGTGACCATCTATAGGTATAGGAGTAGGCAAGGGAATACCATCTAGACCTCACTCGACTCAAAGTAAGCCTGAGACACAAAGAAGGTGACATCCATCGACACATAATATCTCCTAATCAGAGGATGGAATAACAATACCCCATTTGCATGTGAGAGTATCCAACAAAGACACATTTAATGGACCTAGGTGACAATTTGTCAAAACCAATAGAGAGATCTTAAGCAAAAACAACACATCCAAATACCTGAGATGGTAAAGAGAATAACTTAAAACCAAGACAAAGTCACCGAAGAGGTGTTTCACAATCTAAGGGTGTAGACGACATCCTATTTATTAGAAAAGACACATGAGAACACCATCAGACTACAAGTATTTTAGTACATTCATTTGTAACATAATAGTGCAAGCAACCCAGGATATATCGATGCTTGCTTTCCATCACACCATTTTATTATGAAATATGTAGACATGTGGTCTAATGTATTATACCTAAGGACGTACAAAGAGACCAAAAATCATTTTGAACAACTTCAAGAGCATTATCAATGTGTAAATATTTTGGAGTAATGGAGAACTGATTTTTTTCTTTTTGACAAAAATTGTTTAACTACAAACATAACATGAAGACAATCTTTCAACAAATAAATTCATGATGCACGAGAACAGTTATCCACAAAAACAATATAATATCTATGACCTGATACTAACTGAATATGACTCGGACCCCAAACATGACAATCAATTAAATCAAATAAACTTTGACTCAACACTAACCATAGACACCTAAAGGTAACATGATAATGTTTACCTAATTGATAAGACTCACAATCAAAAGTTAACACTAAAATCCATAGAAGGGCTTGCTGGAACTTTTGATGTGACAGACAACCAAGACGATAATGCCACAAGACAGACGACTCTAACGTAGATACGAATGCCACCAGTCTATGTAGAACCTTGTCTCGAACAAGTAAGTGCATGTCGTCTCCACTCCTATAGTCCAAACCAATCCTCTTTCCCGTCTACAAAATTTGAAAAATACAATGAAAGAGAAAAAAAAAGACAACACATTAATTGTGTGGTAATGGCATTAATGAATAACAAATTTACTGGGAAGTTAAGTACATAAAGAATGTTGTCCAATCTGATCCGAAAAGAGACTTGAACAACCCCTCCCCTAAAAACAAAGCATAAATGGCTATTGGCAATCATCATGGAAGAGATATCAGAAGGCTAGACAAACGAGTAAAAAAGTCAAGTGTACCTGACACATGAAAGGAAGCTCCAAAGTCCCTAGAAGCAATCATAGTGGTACTCATACCTAAAAGGAAAGCATAAGTTTAGGTGACAGAGGAATCAGTGGCTTGAAACTGTAGAAATCGCTTGTGATCAACCTAAGATATGGTGACAATTTGATCAGTAGAAGAAGTGATAGCAACCGCCTCAAAAGATGACTCAATAGTAGTGGTGGTAGTCGTGACATTCACCCACTGTGACTTACGGAACTTGCTCCAACATTTCTCAGAACGATGCCCTAAACGCCCATAATGCTGACAACAGAAACCACCACAACCCCCTCGTTCGAAAGAACCACGATTATATGAAGAGGATGCAGTCATAGCAAAATGATCTATAATAGGAAGTGACGTCACTGTAGAAAACCTAAGTACTCTAGAGAACGTACTCTAAAGGTCTGGAAAAGCCTCAACACCCAAAATTTGTCCACAAATCTAAGAAGACAACTGTGAGTTGAGACTCAAGAGATATGCTGTCACTAATAACTCCTCCTGATACTATCTCATCTTCCTGATATCTGCTGTCAAAGGCTAATATATATCAAGCTCGTCTACTAGACCACGAAAAGTAGTGAAATGCTCTTACACAGATTTGTCGCCTTATCAAAGAGACAAATCTACTAATACACCTCGAACAACCTGAATGTTCTTCTCGTGGCCATATATGAACTTTAGTGTCCCATATCTTCTTTGTAAGATGCAACATCATTATCCTATGAGCCACACTCGACTTTATATTGGAAAATACCAAGAGACAATCACAGCATCGTTTACGTACTA
Organism: Posidonia australis; assembly: GCA_024699735.1. Taxonomy (NCBI): domain Eukaryota; kingdom Viridiplantae; phylum Streptophyta; class Magnoliopsida; order Alismatales; family Posidoniaceae; genus Posidonia; species Posidonia australis. The sequence continues at coordinate 2,416 of JAMKQA010018838.1, forward strand.
GTCCTCATACGTAGAATCCTTTGAATCGAGAGGGAACTCTATGAGATGCCTGATCTTCCTATGAACAACAATAAAAGTTTTAAAACTTTGTACCCATAGAAGATAGTTCTTCCTGTTAAATTTCTCAAAGGTGCTATTGAGATTCTTCACCAATGATTCACGAGACGTCATGAAAAATGAGCTAAAAGCTGATCTGATTGGTCACAAACAACAAGAAACAATGACTAATCTATCACACAAATAGTCCGAAAACTACACAAACACCGCCCGGTAACACAAACACACTTTCTGGAGGCACAAACACAAGTGAATATCATGTATTCACATACAAATGGAGAAATGGAACTGACGGATAGCCTACAACATGACAGTAATCCTCATGCATGGCTACCAGTAAGCCTAGAAGGCTCTGTTATGTGCACCGACGGGCATAAAAGGCCTGACTAGAGCTGCAACGCTTGGAAATGGGTGCCGACCGGCCTTGAAGGCCCTACTAAGGCTGCCCGTGGCAGTTCTAAGTCCAGCTGCTGTTGCTAAAAGGGGTGATAAGGGACAAAGGAGGTGGAGGGGGCAACGGATGGGGCTGGAGAGGCAGGTTGGGGCTGGCCATTAGAGTTGGTGGTGGTGGACGGTAGGGGTAGGCACCCAAACCGTCCAAACCGATTAACCGAACCGAACCAAACCATTTTTAGTGGTTCAGTTCGATTCTTCAAATTCAGTGGTTTAGTTTGATTTAGAATATCTACAAACCAAACCATATGGTTTGGTTTATGGTTTCAAGAACAGTTTAACCAAACCAAACCAAACCGAACCTAATATAAACTATATATGTTAATATGTATATTAAATATTTAAAAGAATATAATTATGTATCTTTTAGAACCATGGCTCGAATCATAGTCATTCTTATGTATCTTTTACTAGGTTGTTTTTTAACTGATTATTATTAGAAGTCAAATAAAAACGTTTTTAGTCATTCTTATGTATCTTTTACCAGACTGTTTTATATTTGATTCTTACAGTCAATAAGCTTTACTATTGTAATTCTATCATAACATGATACATGAAAATTTCATATTACTAGGAATCATGATTTCTATTTAAATTTAACAGTATTAGATGTGGTTATTGTTAGTTTATCTCATATCTAGTTATATTCTTTCATTTTTCACAATCAACATTTTATATTTTTTTTTATATGTTTTATCAAATAGTTAAACCACAAATCGAACCGAACCAATCGATTTTGAATGGTTCGGTTTCAATAGATAAAATGGTTCGGTTCGGTTTCAAACCAAATTATATGGTTTGATTTGTGGTTTTGTCTCAAACCGAACCGTACCCACCCCTAGTGGACGGATGCCTAGGGTTTCTTCTTAAGCTCTGATACCATGTGAAAGTGGATAATCAAATTGTATTACGTGATAACACATGGATTATACATATATAGGGGAATATTAAATACCTTAACATAAACGAATGTCTATTTACCCAAAATTCTAAACTAGACTCTAATAACAAAGAGACACTAATATATAACACTAACAAAAATAAGTGTCAAATGCTAAGTTTGCCCATTTTTTCGAACTCTACAATCTGGTAATAAACACATCAATCCTGTAGACAGCATAGCAATGACAAGAAAATTGCAAGTGACACAGGCCAATTACTCACACCTTCAGAAATGAGTTAAAGCACAAACACAGAAAACATTCGCACAAACCAACTTCCAAAAACACAAGACCCAGTATGCAGCAGACTATACTATGGAGTCTGCCCTCTTCATCGTCCATAGAAAAAGTATTCTTATGCGACAGTCCTCTTCTCATTCTAGATGAAAATTTCCAGACGTTTTAACATGATGGATTTTGAGAAGGCAACTGGGAGGTCATAAGGTAGTGATGACTTAGAAATAGAAGCTTGAAAATCATCTCATTAATACAGTGAAATCAAATTCAAGCAGAAGTCCACTTCATGATACCATTAATTTAATGCAAAATTTTAGAGAATGAGTTTAACATTTGATAACAAAAACAATCGAGTTGAAACTGTCAGGCAATATATGCAAACAATTACCGCATCACAGATAACAAAGCAAAACGACGTGGATTAGACATCTTAGATAAAAATAACAGATTGTCTAAACCTAACACCAAAAACATCAAAAATTACCATATACTATGAGCATACAAAAAACATTTGAGAAGTTGGTCAACAAGAGCGAATGTTGAATTGGGAGCCAACTAGAACAAACATAGAGAAATTGATTACAATATATAAGGTGTACTTATTATATTTCGCAAAGAGACAAACAAGACAAACCTGGGGAGGTATACCAAGCTCCAAGAAAAGAGGAGCCAAAATAAAGCCACCTCCAAGTCCAAGTAGACCTCCTACTATGCCAGCAAGTATACCGCAAAAGCAGTAAAATAATAGTTGATGTATTCTCCAATTAGTTCCTTGCTCTCCCTTGGATGCTATCACTCTTGTCCCTTTATACAAGCTGACCGCCGCATATAACGTCACACCCACAGAAACAGGAATCTACAAAAAAACATACACCTCAATTTCGTACACTCCGATGCATTTGCACATCTTGGATGCCTATAGGACATGCTTTTGCACACCTCATACATTTTTACTTTTTAAAATCAAAGCAAAAAGGAAATTCATCAGCATGTATTCAACATGAATAGCAACAGCCTTTGCTGTGGATGAATCTTCACTAGGTACTGTTTTTCACTGTTTTCTCCACCCATTAGTCATTCTTTAATATATTTTCCATCTATTTAGCTTTTTATGTAATCATCTTATTATCTCACTTTCTCTTTTAATATGCATATTACTATTTACTACATAGACACTGTTCACATTCTGCCCAGTATCCTTGCCCTGCCCGTGTCCTATTTTTTCAAGGGTTGTGATGTCAACATGTTAGCGTCATATGGTAGTCTTGTCCAGTGTCCATGCTACCAAGCCTGGAGCATAATGTGCAATGGATCATACAAAAAAGGTATAATACCTGCACTAAGTTCAAAACCCAGTACCAAGTGGAACATATTGCAGTATAGTCCTGCATCCAGTATGCAGATCAACTGGTGTCAGATTCTGCAGTTAGACAGAATCATGTGGAAAAAGAACAACGCTTGTCTCAACATCCTACCTTGGATATTTGTAGCGCAAGGAAAACTACCCAAACAAAGAAAAGAAGGCTAAACTCCTTCCAGCATATGTTTTGGAGTACTGGAACCTGCAATGGGTACTGAAATCAATTTTTAGGGCTTAAAAATTAGAAATGCGGTGAACTGCTGCTTAAACCACCTCTGATTCTTCGTGTGCATTGATCTCTTTGTAAGTATCACCATCTCGAACACTTGGAAGAAGCTTATACTCAATATTAGAACCACCTCCTGATCAAATTGGAAGTCAGATTGTAGTAAATGTAGAACATCGCAAACCAAGAAAAGCAGAATCTGGATTACATTGAATAAGAAAGTTACCGTTAGAGAAAGCAGGAAGAGCAGCAGCCTGAAATTGAATGAAGAGTTATTATGTTGTTTTGCGTTGGGATTGAAGGTACAAACATCAAAAGTGTGGAGAAACATTACTCTAATAATGATTGTCTCTTTCTTCCATGTCTCGATGCCTTTAAAAAAGGTCTTGGTTGCAGTGCCTATATTAAAAAAGAGAGAACCAATGATCATTATTATGAAGATAGAAAGAGAGCAATGATTATGGAAGTGCAGAGGTGAATTACCTAAGAACAAGATAATTAGGAGAACTGTAACAAGCCAATCAGGAAAAATGACATTGAAGGCAACACCAATACTGATACCAAGCATAAGCATTGGTTGGAACAACAAAGCCAAGTCATAGTCAATAATTGGCATATCTAGAGTTGGATGCCTCATCTTAAGTTTGTAGCAGAGAATAGAGGCTGCCATTCCCGTGATCATACCTGGCAAAAAAAAGGTCTCCTCAGTCACCTACACTTGAAAGTTCACTGTCGAGGTTAACAAAAACCTACTAAATTCAAGTAGTGACACTGGGCATATGAATTGGAAGGACCTTAACAGTTACCAAAAATCGGACAATTCCTCGAACAATAACACATAACACCCTACATTTTGATATGGCTGTTGACGACTTCGCATCGAATCCAATGATGAGTATAAGCACGGGAACGAAAATCCCTCCACCTCCAACACCTCCCACGCTCCCGAACGCAGCACCAAAGAATCCAATAACAGAACCCACTACAATTCGCCATCCAAACTTCAGCGTCTGCCAAAAAAACCCAAAACAAACGTTATCCATAAACCCACTACAATTCCCCAAAAAACAAATAGCGAGATCTTGATGTAAGCACGCACCGGCCAGACTTGACGGTAGTTGTACTCTTCAGTTGGATACTTCACCACCACCACCATCTCCTCTCCTTCTCGTGTCTTCAGATCCACGTCCGCGGAAACCAGCACTGATGCCAAGAGCAAGCTGAGGAGACCAATGACAGCAGCCCATCTCACGCTCCTCTGCCACTTCCTTCCGTGAACAGAATCCATCAATCAGCACGACCCACCTCCAAAATCCTCTACACACCCAGGGACAAAAAGTGGCAGTGACGCTTCCAACTCCAACCACCAACACCTCGTCCTCCACTCGAACCAAACAAAACCAAGCAAAGATCCAATCTTTGGATTCGAATCTGGTGCGCCTACAAATCCAGGAAATCGCAGATTGGGCATGTGGTGGAGGAGAAGTCGCTGAAGCGGGAATGAGACGGCAAAACTTGATCACCCTCGGTTTCACATCCGAAACGCCATCATCGTGCGCCTTATTATCGAAACTGCCCTCCCTCCAACATTATTATTATTACCTCATCGTATTTTAGATCCACCTCATGGTTTATGAATCGTTTCATTGATAAGATCTCACAGATTATTCGTTTCAAGTAACATCTGAAATCTATTCACTTACTACAGTATGTTAAATATCAATTTTTTTACATGTATGAGATCATATACAAAGACGAAACATATGAATCAATAGTCAATTAATTAATGGATTTATAAAGTTTTCTACTTTTTTGTTGAATTAATGACTAAAACTGTAAAGCTATTACCCATCGCTGTACTAAGGCTGAGTGATCTGTATGGTAAATGGTAATGCTCTCATATTTTTTATGTACATATCCAGATACGATGGGCATCATTTTACACGGGCGTTGACCATTGCGAACATACAAGTTCGCGGCCGGTAATCCCGATACCATGGTGGCTGTCTGCTAGCAATAATGCACGCTCCAGTGGACGAGCTGGAGTATCAGATGTTTTCTTCTCCTCTTTTCCTTCTGTGTGGCACTTTCTCTTTTATTTTATTTTTTAAATGCCCGTCGCCGCATATTAGAGCTCATTAAAGCCATAATGAGCGTATTTCTCACAGTTCCCAATATTTATCGACATCAATCTTAATGAAAACCATACAACACTATTCGTTATTAAGAATATGATGCGCGGGATGGATAAAGAGCCCATAAGTAGTGTTCAGTAGATAGCAAGTGCAAAGGCACAACAGATGAAATGGAAGGTAGAGGCCGATGGAAAGAAGGCTACCACAGTACCACGTATACCTCGAATAAAATACATTGGACATGAGAAGTTAGCAGAAAGTTAAATAATCAAACCATTGGACATGATAAGTTAGAAAGGTCATTCCAAGTTTCCCACTAGCATCCAAAATGCACATAATTCTTCTCCGAAATCAAAATGCCATCCATACATGTATAGTTGCAGCACTATCCTCCTACGAAAACAGAAGACAATAGAGCAGGTAAGACACGACATTACACGATTGATGTTCCAATGTCCAAAAACCGCTTCCATTTGGTGCATAGACAAGGATACTGTTTACTTTTAGCAAGTCCGAAGACAAATCACGTTTCCTTAACCCAATTAGCTTCTTCATATGAACAAAAATATAAATATAGAAACTGCTTTGTATAAATACCCTCTAGAAAGATGACTTCAATGGTAAACATGTAGGTAATGCAAAGTGTTATGGCTCATACATGAACCTTGACAGTCAGCAGGAGTATAGCGAAACATTGTTGATTTTCCAAGTTCCTACTCCAACTCAGCTGTATGAACTAAAGCCTCCTCCGAGGGGTACTCTTGGCTTGAAAACAGCTTCAGCTGACAGAAAAGGACAGCTCTGAAAGCCAATGCTCTGAATGTGAGGAAAAGAAAAGGCAAATTCAGTGAAAATAAAAGGACAAATATATGGGGATATTGCAAAAAAAAAACATTCTTTATTATGTTCATTGTCCCCAAGTGAGCAGTAATTAATTAAATGTGCTAGATTTCATTAGTTTAGCCTTATGGCTGCGCACAAAGACTGAGTAGATTGACTGGAGAACAAAAATATCTTTGGATGCATCACGAACAATGGGCATGAAATTGGCAAACATAATAGTTTGTGATTAGATTTTCACATGGGATTTTCCACAAAAACCAATGCTATTTTACAATCTCATAGCCCTAGATGGAAATGCAAGCTGCTGCCGAGAATTATCAAAACAAAGCAAGCCAGAAAAGGATAATATACCGGAATACTGAGAAGTAAACCTTGAGAATCAACAAGAACAGGAAGGGCCCTTCTGGCAGAAAGTGGGATGGATTTCAACATGTTCAGAGCTCTTTGCGCTGATAAACATGTTTGCTTGATGCAGTAATCTCTTTTCTTATCGCTCCCCTGCATCATCCCAGTTAAAGAGACAGCCTTTCCCTTCCCTTCTTGGGGACTGTGCCTCTTAACAAGGTTAGCAAGATACAGCCAATCAGAATCAACCATGGCACGTACTGAAGCCATAGACTCTTGTGCAATACTGCAGGAGTCACAAATAGATGACTGATTTTCCTGTTTTGAATTTAATCTAAAACCAGCTGAATCTGAAGAAGCTCTATCTTGTGTAGTCACCCCACAAAACTTCCATGATACTAAGAATCTGCACATAAAATGACATGTCTCACTAGAACGAAGTGGGATGGCCAAAAAACTGCAGGGCCTCATTTTTTGTAGCAAACGACGTTGTTTCACTTCTGTCTGTGTGTCGAAATGCTTATGTTCTTCCATTTGCAGCGATGTAATGCTTCTAAATGTTGAGTCCCTGATAATATTAAGCTTCCTTGCTTCCTCCAGAACATCACTGGAAGACTTCACATGCAACAGTGGAACATTTGAAGTATTGATCAAATGACCTATATATGATTTTGCATTCATGATAATTTCACTTATTTCTCGAGAGAGACAAACATGTGGTCCTTCAAATATCTGAGAAACTGTAGTCCTTGAAGGTTCAGGAGACTCGAGGGAAGGACATACCAAAACTTTCATACCTTTAAACCCAGGGGCAGCACATAAGTAACAACCAGCTGCAGTGAAGGCAGTCTGCAAGGTTGTAATTGAGCAGTTGGAAACAATAAAAAAGCTTGTATTTTTTTTTCTAATAACGAAAATATTAGGAAATTTTGCTTTGCCTAGAAATGGACAATGTGATTATGGAAAATAGTTATGGTTGATCTTACAATATATATGAGTTAAGTCCCGAAAGCATTTTCAAATTTTATATTTTTAACAACAAAATAAGGTAAGTCATACAATAAATGTTAACAAATGCAAAGAAGGTGTCTGACGGCTATCTCGTGACACATCAATAGTTTTGCAAGAGGTAATTTTATACTAAGATTTTGTATTTCCATTTATTTACTAACATAATACAAAGATGTTTTCTTTATTGGTGTAATATTATTTTAACCTTTCGTAAAAGTAAATCTGCTACATGTCTTTTTTTATTTTACTACTCAGGTTTTTTAGACTCTAATGCTTTTAGTTTGATTTTCTTGACTTTGAATTCTTCTATTCCAATTTTTCACTATGGTTTTTACTCATCCATTAGTTGCTCTTCTATTACCCCAGCACACAGTACTTTTGTTGTCCATGACAGCGACGACTCTTGATGTCAATGTGTTCCCATAAGCAAACTCCTGCTCCACCCGGTCCCCAACTCTCATTTGCCAAATACTAGATCTCTCTGGAAAGAGGGGTTTTCTTAAGTTAGTTATCCACTACCTCTGACAAGAGGAGAGGATATGGCAGTGTAGCAGCTATTGACAGTTGGTAAATTCTTGATGCATGGCAGTGTCTCTATTTTTCGTTAGTATCAACTTAAACCATCAAATTTCTTCTACTTCAGTAGCTTAAATCATGGATCGTGCTCTACTCTTCTTTGCCACCAGTTCTCCCCCTTTCCACAGTGCCATCATATTTCTGCACTCCTGCAATCTCATTCTCTCTTCACAAAGGCCTGCATGGTTTGTTCCCTTGGCAAATGCAAATCTGCTCTTCTTCATACTCACCAAATCCTTTTGGGATTTTCCTTGGTTTGTTCTGGTGGTCTTGTTTTGAGTCATTGCATTCGACGGCAATACTTAATTGTCTTTCAAATTCTTTCATTTACCCTACCTGTTGTACATAGATCTGTAAGGTTGTTCCATGGTTGCAGCAGACGGCAATTTGGCAATTCCAATAGAGGTCTTTGGGCAGTGTTTTTGAAGCTTCACTTCTACCACGTAACTTGGTTTCTTTTTTCTTTCACGACAACAAGTCTTAGTACATGTTTCCAAAAAATTATTGTGGGTTTCAGAATTTGTATGGTGGTAACACTAATCACCATACATTCCTATGACCATGAACCATGGTAGGTAATTGGTGTGAAGGATAGCTATTTGACAATGATATAAGACTAATAGACCTTAAATAGTAAAATTTCTACTGACTTGCAGTAAGATAGATGCTTCTAGGAGAAGTAATCTAAATATTTCCTAGCATGAATCCTAACTCTGAAGTGTGCCAAAGACGTCCAAGATTGAAAATGTGATGCTTCTCAGCTTACTTTTTTTCATGCCACTCATCTTTCCATTATTCCATTACACATCATATTACATTCATTTAAATCATAGGGATCGTACATTTATTATTAAATACATTTTCCAAAATTCTTGATTATTTGCATGCTAGTTTAACGAACTTTAGTTGAATTACTAAGAATGATTTTGCGGTAAATCAGCATCTAGATCTTTCCATTTTTTCCCCTTATCATTATGACTGATAAAGATCTGACTGAGAAAGTAAGTACGTAAAAGATTGACCCAACAAACATTTATCTACTGAAGTCAGCAAACTTACAAAGCAGATTGGAAAATTTAATAAACAATTCAACAAAAGTGATGTACTCATGAGTAACCAATTAGACTCCTCTTCTAACACTTAGTTGCAATCTCAAGTTAAGTGTTTCGATAACACAAATAAGGAATCTGAAGATAGTGAGCCAACACATGAGACTTTTGATGATCGTATTGTCCTAGAAATGACCATAGGCCTGTTAGTCACAATAACAAACGCCATAAGAATGATGTTGAGAGGGACAAGCATTGTATTAAGCACTGACAAGAGAACCATTATGATAATTGGAGGTTTGAGCAATGAGACGAACACCATAGGCACAATCATGATGAGGATCACTTGAGATATGCTCTACATGATGATAGACGCTATGATTGCTAATACGATGATCATAGAGGTTATCATCGTGATGATGACAAAGGACATTATTATTGTGATGATCATAATTACAATCATCAACATAACGATGTCATAAGAAAAGTCAAGATTGATGCCCCTAACTTTGATGGTCAGTTGGATCCCATGATATTTTTAGATTGACTATCTAGCATCGATCACTACTTTGAATGGTATGATATGTCAGATGGTTGTCAGGTTCAATTTACCAAAATGATATTAGTGGGATTTGCAAGACATCATTAGCACACTGTCGAACACAATTTGGAGCATATACGAGAACCCACATCCATTTGTGGACTGTGATGAAACAAAGACTTAAGGAAAAATATCTTCCAACCCAATACAAGAAGCAACTCTTCAATGGTGGGTTGAATTCAAAACAAGGTTCCAAGTCTGTGATCTTACATGGACAAATTTGATGAGACATTGATGAAATGAGATGATAAAGAGCCTTAGGTCATCACTACAAAATTCATAAATGGCTTACATCACAATATCAAACGTAAGGTGCAACTTCATGATATAGACATTGTTGAGGAGGTTTTTCACAAGGCTCTTGATGTGGAAAAATATTATCACATTTTCATCAGAGAATCGTTTCACACAATCTCATCAACCTACAATGGAAGAATGCTTCTTTTTGAAAATAATACAAAGTCCACTTTAAAAGGGAAACAAAATGTTACATGTTCAAATTCTCAAAACCCTACAGGTGAGTGCTTTTGTTGTCATGAAAAGGGTCACCATGCAGCTCGTTGTCCTCAATGAAATATTTTGCTTGACCAGTGAAAAATGAGAATCTTGATGAAGGTGAGTCATAAGTAATTAGACCCTTTGATGAGTCGTTAAAGTCAGACGAGGAAATTGAAGAGATAAATGAAGGTGTCAATGTTAGAGTCTGATAATTGGAAGCAAACTAATCCTTTCTTCACTTTCTTGAAGTGTGGGGATAAAGTTTGCAAAATTGTCATTGATGGAGGTAGCTCCTTGAATGTGGTTTCCAAGGCTGGAATTACACATATGAAGCTCAAAGCCAAACTGCATCCTTGTCCTTTCAAAGTAGCATGGCCATGGTAGACCAAACATCTTTACTGGCAATAGAACGATATCAAGTGCCAATTCAGATGGGTGATTACTTTGACCATGGGATGTATTACCTATGGATGTTGCCTATATCCTTTTAGACCGCCCCTAGATTTGGGATGTTGATCCCATACAATATGGACAAGAGCACGCTTACGTTTTTTCACATAAGGGAAAATCTATTAAACTTGTCCCCACAAAGCCTTCTTCTAAGGATTGTGGAAATAGAAGGGCTCAATCAAACAACTCTAAACCAGGCTTCTTGAAGAGTTTCAAGATGTTACCCCAACTGGAGTCCGATGTGTCTTCATATTGCAACTCTAGACTCTCAATGTATTTTCCTATTTCTAAGGGAACTTCATCTGTTTCTAGTGATTTTGAAACACCGTCTGATGCACTCCCTGGTGAGTTATCCAGTCATCTTGCAGAGTTTCAAGATGTTATCCCAACTGGAGCCCAATGTGTTGCCACCACTGAGGGGCATTCAACATGCTATTAATTTGATTCCAAGGTCTTCACTTCCAAAACACCCCCATTATCAGATGAATCCCACAAAACACATTCAATCAAGGAGGCAACCTTAAGTAGTCCTTAGTCCTTGTGTGGTTCCTACACTTTTGGCTCCTAAGAACGATGGTTCTTGGAGAATGTGCATGGATGATAGTCAACCATTAACAAAATTACCATCAAATATCACTTTCCCATTCCTTGTTTAGATGACATGCTTGAATTGTTGAATAGATCCAATTGGTTCTCCAAGATTGATCTTCGTAGTGGATATCATCAGATTCTTCATCCAAGTGACGAGTGGAAAACCACCTTTAAAACTCCTGATGGTCTTTATAAATGGTTGGTTACGTCCTTTGGTTTATACTATGCTCCCAGTACCTTTATGAGGATTATGAACCAAGTTTTATGTCCTTTTATCATGAAATTTTTGGAGGTCTATTTTGATGGTCTTCTACTTTTTAGTAGGAGTCCATAAGAACATTTGTCTCATTTACATTATGTTATGGGAATACATCGTTGTGAGAAATTATACATCAATTTAAAGAAATGTTCTTTTATGAAAACAAAAGCTTTCTTAAGGTTTGTGTGAAAAGAAAGAATTAGATTATTCCAATATGTAGAGACGATTACAAATATATAATGGTTTAAGGATAACTCAGAATAAATGGATATCCAATAATCCATCCGTCTACTAATGACACTAAGACTCTAATACATGTGTAATAATACAACTCTAACACTCCCCCTTAACAATCATACCCAACTTGATACAAAGAGTCTTAAAAATCTCAACACCTAATTCCTTTGTAAAGACATCTGCTAACTGCTTGGAAGATTAAGTGTAAGATGTAGAAATAATGTCTTGCACATGGTTCCAAACATCGATCAGTCACGATGGCATTTCACCGACACATGTCGAAATCTGAAAGTAGGGACACGATAATATGGCATATGTCTAGGTTTACCGTATTTCGGGTCCGTGTCGGTGGCAAGTCGACTTGTATCGGACGTGTCATCCAACACACCGAGTTTTCTAAACTATGCCACCACGTGTCGTACGACACGCCCAATAATTGGTGCCGACACAAGTTTATTTCACTCTACTGCTTATCTCTTTTCTTCTCCTGTTATTCTTCTTCTTCCATGGTGGAATCAACTGCTATTTCCTTCTCTTTAAACATTCTTTAAGGCTTTTTGGGAGGATTCATCAAGGATACTCTAAAGATATGACCAACTGCTCTATTTTCATCTTTCCTCCCTCCTTTCAAGGATTTCCAAGGGTTCTTCGTGGGTTTTTCATGGATACTTCATGGTTTCTTCTCGGGTAAATAAAACTCTACTCATCTTCAAGGTTTTTTATGGTTTCTTCCCGGGTTTCTCAAGGATTTTGCTTATTTCTTTGATTTTACAGCAAATAAGGAGCTTTCTTTTTGTTTTTGCTTTAATTTTCAAATAGATCTACTATAAAAATACATAGATTTTAGGTTTTTGTATATAATATTTTTATTTCTTCATTTTTTTTTTGCATTTTAATGTTAACTTGAAAATCAGTACATTGATAAATAAAGGTAAAAAAAAATCAGAAAATCACATTTTAACCTAACAAAGGTAAAAAAAATCAAAAAATCAGTAAATCTAACCTAATAAAGGTAAAAATCAGAAATATTTCGAAATTTTACAGAAAATCAGAAATAATATTAAATGTAGAACTTATTAAATAAAATATCTCAAAAAATTGTAAAAATCAAAGAAAGTTTAAAAAATAAGAAAACATATTTTAAATGCATGAGTAACTTTTTTCATATAATTAAACTCATTTAACTTTTTGTGTTCAATCTTCATAATGTCAAGTTCTGATGGACTCAACATAATGGAAGTGGTAATAAGGAGAGATTTGTTACATTTGATCCAAGATTGTTACATAGATATACTGTCAACAACGATAGAAAGAAAACAAAATGTAAGTACTATGGGAAAAAAATAGTGAGTGGGGGTATTACAACATTAAAGCAACATCTTATTGATGGATACGGCAATATTAGCAGGTGCATGTCATGCCCAACAGTCGTTCGTGATCAAATGAGAGAATTACTAATTGACACAAAATCCAAGAAAAGTGATAGAAAAAAAAGAAGTGAGATTTAAGAAGATTCCGTTTAATGAAGGAGAGTATGAATCCATTATTGTACCAGATTCAGAAGATGATACAGTGTATCCACGAAATTGTCAAACTCAAGATGAGAGAGACATATATAGAAGAGTTGTAGTAGAGTCAAGGAAGAATGACATACAGAACAAATTCAGAGATTCCATCGGTATAGAGATATTAAGGGAAGTGAAAGTGAAAGTGGCAGTGACACTGGCAGTGCACAAAAAGATAAGGGTAAAAATATTACAGGAATGTTTAAAACATACAGTCAAAGATACGACAGTCCAGATTCAGCAACATGTAAAACTAAAAAGTCAAAACAGAAAACTATCAAAGACATGTTTGAAAATGCTAGAGAAAAAGTTGATCAAGTTGTGACCAAATACATGTTTTTCAATGCTATTCTAGCAAATACTACAAATGAACCATATATACAACATATGCTTAATGTAGCAGTCAAAGAAGAAACAAGAGTAAAGGCACCAATTGATTATGATACAATGAATAAGTATCTTAAATCAGAAAAGGAAGAATAAGAAAGCTACATTGACAGCTTGAAACGACAATGGCCAACTTATGGGATCACGATTATATGTGAAAGTTGGATAAACACTACCAGAAAACAGATTATCAACTTCATGGTCTACTATAATGACTACATAATTTTTTAAAGTCTATTGATGCTTCTAATGTTATCAAAGATTATAAATATCTCTATAAGCAAATAATGGAAGTCATTAAGTAAATGGAACCGTCAAATATAATTCAAATTGTCACCGATAATGACAATAATTTAAAAAAAGCCGATGAAAAAATCATATCCAAGTATCCTATCTATTGAACACTATGTGTTGTTCACTGTATTGATTTGATACTCAAGAATTTTGATAGGAAAAAACTGATGGAGAAGACTGTTAAAGAAGCAAAGGTTGTAACAAACTTTATTTACAATCACTCCTCTTATTGGCCTTTATAACGTCACCTGAGTATTGTGGTAGTGACTTAATTCGGCCTAAAGTTACTCGATTTGTAACAAATTACATTACTCTTTAATCAATGATTAATAAAAGGAACAGGCTAAAGTACATGTTTAATTTATAAAAGTGATACTCCAATTAATAGGAAAATAAACTCTATAATTAATAGCAAGTTTTTTTAGAAGGATGCTCGAAAGGTAGTGAGTATAATAAAGTCGATTTCAAAGGTCCTTTGTTTGGTAAATGGTGATAAAAAACCTACAATGGATTTTTTATATAAGATAATGAAGTTTATGAAAGATGCTGTAAAAGATATAGCATACAGAAGTTCAAAGGAGTACTTGAAGATTATCGAAGAAAGATGATCCAACATGCTTCTTCACCCTTTGCATGAAGCTGGTAAGTGGTTTGATATATAGATTCATATTAATCATAACTCATAATTATATTTACATATAATTAGTTACTTAATTACTTTTCTTTATCAATGTAGCATACTATCTGAATCTGCAATTCCAATACAATCATGATCTCGAAAATCGTACTGATTTATTATCTTCTATGAAAATGATGATAAAGAAATTGGAGTCAAATGTGGACATTCAAATAGAAATGTTGAATGAAATTAAATACTTTAGGAACCAAATATTCAGATTTAAAGATCCTCAAGTAATTCATGATCGTGCTTCAATGACTCCATATTACATATTTACATCATAATATGGGTAATAAACTAATAATCTAATATAATATTTCAAGTAATTGGTGAATGCTAAATGAAACAAATGTTCCAAATTTGAGAAGAATTGTAATAAAGATTTTATCTCAAACTGCCTCAATTTCAAGTTGTGAAAGAAATTGAAACATATTTAATTTTATCCATACAAAAAAAAGAAATAGATTGGGAACTCAAAAATTAATGATATTGTGTTTATGCATTATAACATGATGCTGAGTATGAAACATCTCATAGAGGAAGAAGATAAGGACCACTTTGATTTAATTGATTTGATATATATATACAATGAAGATGAAGATGAGGATTCTATACTCCAATGGTTGTAAAAAAATGAACCAATACTAAATAAAGAACAAGATAGACCAAGTTCAAAAATTACTACTAAAATAGACATTGATGTTGAAGAATACATCATTTCATCTGAACATTCTTGTAGTAGAATTCCAAATTTAGGTGGTGAGAGTGATACAGATGATTCCTCACAACCATCAAATGATGATGAAGGCGATGACACCTACGACGTAAAAGTCAAAGGCCACTTAACCCATTCACAGGAGAAGATGAATTCACACATACCACACAAAATAAACATCATGAAGCCCGATAACCATCAAGACCTAATCCTTTACCGTATCATTATAAAAGAAAACCTCATGAAGACACAACAATACATTCAGATTCTTAAAGTAGTCATACTAGGAAAAGTTTATTAAAGTCACTTGATTCTCTGACCATCCATGAACCTACAGACCATTATTACTATAATTCTTATGGAGATCGTTCTTATGGACAATTAGATTATACTTCTGAAAGTTGATAGACGAGAACTTCATCTTTCTAAATCCCAAGCCAACAAAGTGAATGAAATATGAACTCCATCTTCAACTATGCACCACCACAAACAGAATATAAGTAACAACCTTATCAAGGTCCTCTAAGTCAATATTACTTCCCTCAATAGCTTCAACAAATACTTATTACACAATATTCACTAATAGGGTTCATGATTCAACTGCCAATATCAGAATATCACCATTATGTTATGGAATACCAAACATATTATAGCCATATGTCATATAACAACTATGTATTATGAAGAGAGTTCAAAATTCAACAGTAAATTCATCGTAACCACAACATAACTGAACAACAAGATAATATTGATGAACCAAGACAATCTTTTTAGTAATAAGCTTACATCAGATAACTTTTATGAATACTTTCGTTTTTAAAATTTTTACGTATTATTTATGCTTCAAAATATTTATATTAAGATCATATAGCATATTTCAATATAATACATGTTTAGAAAGTTAATCTAAGTAGTCATAAATGTAGATTATTGTTTACTTTAATTTATTTTAGATTTTCAAATCAAAATTCAAAGTTTTTTAATCAAATTCATGAACTTCCATAAATTTACCATATTTCCACCGACATTTACACAATATCCGACACGTTTCCTATTTTTGTCGAACCAAAGTCCGACACGAAACCGATGTTTAAAACCTTGATCTCACATTACTATATCTCAAATGTAATGACAATCCACCTCAATATACTTTGTTCACTCTTGAAATGTGAGATTATTGACTATGAAGAATACAATTTGATTATCACAGTGCATCGCCACAAGGGTTTGCACAAGGAAACTAAGTTCCACAGAAAAGACATAAACCACATCATTTCACATGCTGTCTACGTCATGAAACGATATCATTTCACATGCTGTCTACGTCATGGAACGATATCATCTCACATGCTGTTTACGTCATGGAACGATACTAAATTTAGACACGATATTCTGCTTCTTGTTGTACCATGTGACTAAGTTGTCCCCAACTTATGTGTAAAAACTTAAAGGAGACTTTCTATCTCCTTTATACCATACTCAAAATACGTCTCAACCTGCAGATGATTATTCTTTTTATACGTAAGGCCCCTTCCTTGAGCTCTTTTGACATAGGCTAACACAAAAAGCTCCCTACTAATGAACCATCGCATAAACTGACCAAGAAAACTAATGACAAGGGAAATATCAAGGCAAGTGACTATGAAATACATTAACTTCCTAATCAAGCACCTAAATTGGCAAATATAAGGCAACTTTCAGGTGCCTAACTGGATCCTCAAGTAGCTTTAACGAACCATTCCAGAATAATAAACTTTGCTCTATGAGGGTGCTTTTAGGTTTGCAACCCAAAAGCCTTATCTCCTAGAATAAGTTCAGTGCATACTTTCTCTGAGATAGTGTCATCCTACCACTGAAATATGTAAATTCAATGTCTAAAAAATACTTTAACTTACCTATATCCTTAGTAACTGTTAGTGTTAATTATGTGTGTGTTACTTCTTTATGGTTAAACAGATTATTGAATATCTACTTGTCTAAGGTATCTAATTTCTTTATATATATGTAGCCTTACATCATTAATAGAATTAATTCTCTTTTCCCTTCAATTCTCTTTACATGGTACTAGAGCACAGAAAACTACCTTAAAAATTCAACCCTAGCTTCCCTGGCCAGCCACTAGCCAACCGCCACCTAAGACACCTCCGACACCCCTTCCACCGCCATCCGACCCTCCCCAACCACCGACGTCCCCTCCTCAGGCCTCCCCAGCCGCCAACGTCCCCTCCCAAGCCATCCAAGCCTACCATCAGCCACTATCCAGGCCTTTCAGGCCATCGCTGGCATCGTCCAAGGGTCACACGCATGTCCAGTCGTCGGTGATGTCGGTTCTTCCCAACTAAATATCTTATAAGGCAATCCAACCCTTCATGTACGGTAGTTTGACAATTTAGGCCATGTTCTAGATATTATCCAAGTCACCAACCTTCGTTGTGTGTAGATACATCACATCCATACGTCTATCTTTTTCAAACCATATATTGGCTATTTTTTGTTAAATTTAAATCAAGATGGCCTTCTGAGATTTCTTTGTTAAGAATATGAATGGTACCTCAGAGAAACTCTCAGAGCCCAATTATATTTTATGATCACAGAACTTCAAGACATTTGTCTTGACACATAGAAAGTTGAAGCACCTCACACATCCACCTTCCGATATCAAGTCTGACATGCATGAAGATTGGTTAGTCGACAATGCCACAGTTATTACATAGATAGTTAATAGTATAGAGTCCTCAGTTGCATGAGTAGTCATATTATTGCGACTTGTGAAGAAGATATGGGCCACATTTCGCCTCATATATGGCCATGAGAACATCTCCCGTGTATGTGAGCTATATGAGCAGTTATTCACTCTCCATCAACGAGATCAGTTAGTTCAAGAGCACTTCACCTACCTTCGTACCCTCATGGATGAGATAGATATGTATCAATTCCTGATAGTAGACATTATGAGACTACGCCAGTACAGGAAAGAGTTCACAATTGCAGCATACCTTACTAGCTTGACCTAAATATTAGTTCTCAGATCCGAAGTAAAGTGTTGGGAGCTAACAGTGTTCCAAACTTATAGACTACCTTTGCAAAGGTCCTTCGAATTTCTACCGCTGCATCTCCTACAGTGTCAGCACCATCAGCCATGGCAGTTACACGAGGTTGAGGTCGTGGTTGTGCTTGAGGTGGAGGCCGTGGTCGATGTGAGATAGGTGAACGTCTCCAATGTGCACATTGCAAACGATTAGAACATAAAATTGAGAAGTGTTGGAATTTAATATGCCAACCACATACAGCAAATGTTACCACAGAGCCCATCACTGTTGCAGCTACTACTGAGGAGCAGGCCTTCACAGTTTCACAAGCAAACTATGAGAAACTCCAACAGCTAAAGGTCATAAACTCTACTGCAACAGCTACCCATGCTAGCTCCTCAGGTATTAATGTTCTCCTTACATCCAAGGATTCCTATTGGATTATTAATTCTAGTGCCTCCTCGCATATGTAAGGTACACGTAGTTTATTTATCCGTTTATCTCAATTACTTGAGTTTCAATCTATGACAATTACTGATGGTCGAACGTGTTCTGTCTCAGGTGAAGAGATGGTACAAGCTTCTTCACAAATATCACTTGAAAATGTCCTTTTTGTTCCTGATTTTCCTATAAATTTGTTGTCCATTAATGCAATTACAAAACAATTAAATCACTGTGTTACATTCTTTCCTTTCCATTGTACATTTTAGGATTTATAGACAGAGAAAACGATTGGTTTGGACCGTAAGCGAGGAAATTGAGTGTACCTACTGATTCGTGATGATATCTCTCAAAGATTAGCTTCTGTGGCGTCTGCTTTCGAATCTTCTTCCTTATGGCACTACCAATTGGATCATATATCTCATCAGAAGCTTCAACAGACCTTACCTTGATGTTCAATTTTGCAATTTGATTATCAATCATGTCAGTTAGGTAAGCACCATCGTGCTTCGTTTAAAAGATTGTGTCTTATGTCGAATACTACTACATTCAAGTTGATTCAATGTGATGTCTGAGGTCCATCTAAAATCTAATCTGTATCAGGTCATAGGTATCACATAGTCTTTGTTGATGATTTTTCTAGAACGTCCTGGATATATTTGCTTAAAGATCATAGTCATGTTCATGATGTATTCAGAACTTTTTTGGCTGAAATAAAAAATCATTTTAATGTTACTCCAAAATTTCTTGTACTAATAATGCTCTTAAGTTTGTTCAGTCCAAGGTTACTTCATATTGTGCTTCTTTAGGTATAATACATCAAGCATCTTGCCCACACACATCACAATAAAATGGGATTGCAAAACGTAAACATAAGCATATATCAGATATTACTCGCATTCTCATGGTTTATATGCATATCCCAAAACAATTTTGGTCTGATACCGTGCTTACAGCCACTTACCTTATCAACAAAATACCTTCTACACCTTTGGGAGGTGAAGTCTCACTCTGTTGCCTCAAACCTGAGTCCAGTCTGTTAGTTTGATTCCTAGAGTTTTTAGGTGAATGGCGTTTGTCCAAGACCTCTCCCCTGGTCTAGACAAACTGTCTCTACGATCAATCAAGTGTGTCTTTATCGGGTATTCTAAGGCTTAAAGGGGGTATCGATGTTTTCATTCCCCCATCAGGCGATATTTTGTGTCTGCTGTCACATTTTTTGAGTCTGAACCGTACTATAATGTGTCTCTACCATCCAAAATGTTTGTTCCCTTTCCATCAGTTGTTGAGTTACTGGATAACAATACTCAAGGAGGACCTACTTTACCACAAAAGTTACTCGTCTCTTGTAAGTTTATCAACACCCTCAACGTGCCACAGTGCCTCCTACTACTAAACCATCCTCCTCTATAATTGCAAATCCACCCATCACTATCTCAAACCTACCTATTACCCTTCTTAAAGGTATTTGTTCTTACACTATCCATCCTATTTCTCACTTTGTTTCTTATGATTCCTTTCACCTTCGTTTCCATAGTTTTGCTTTGTCCCTTATCTCTCAGTCCATCTCCAAGAATTATCAGGAGACACAGTCCCTTCCTCGTTGAAAGACTACAATGGATGAGAAACTAGCTACACTTACTAGTCGTGGTACGTTGGAGTTGGTGATCCACACTGCTGGAGCTACAGTAGTCACCTGCAAATAGGTCTACACTACCAAATGCAAAGTAGATGACAGTGTTGACACATATAAAGCAAGACTGATAGCTAAAAGTTTCACTTAGATTTCTAGGATAGATAAAAAGAAGACTTTTTCCTCCTGTGGCTCGTCTCAATTCCATCAGAGTCCTTCTATCTCTGGCTTTAAATCACTCGTGGGAGGTATGCCAATTGGATGTGAAACGCATTCCTATATGAAAATTTGACTGAGTCTGTTCTGATGAAGCAACCTCCAAGGTATGTTGCTCAAAAGAAGGATCTAAGAATCTTGTGTACGACTCAAGAAGGCGATCTATGGTCTTAAGCAAAGTCCTAAAGCATAGTTTGAAAAGTTCAGTCAAGTGGTTCTTACTGGTGGATTTCAGAAGCATGCAGTGGACCATTCAGTTTTTTACAAGCGAATAGCTAATGAATGTGTAATTCTGACAGTATACGTGAATGACATATTGGTGACGGGAAGTGATGTACATGGCATTGTAGAAATTAAAAGGCATCTTCATACTCACTTCGTAACAAAGGATATAGGAAAGCCTCGTTATTTCCTTGGGATCGAGTTTTTACCTATACACATGGCAAGATGACACTGTCACAGAGGAAATATGAAAAATAGTCACATCAGGATTGTTACTTACTCAAACTCAGGGTATACAGGAGATAAAGGAGATAAAAAATCCATGTCTGACTTCTGTACCTATGTGAGAGGCAACTTGGTCAGTTGACGCAACAAAAAGCAAATTGTAATGTCGAAGTCCAGTGCAAAGAGATGATGTAGGTGAAATCACTGTTAGGGTACCTTTATTTTGGTGTAGAGGTTCCTATGTCTATGCGGTGTGATAGTCAAACTACTATATTTATTGCAAATAATCCCACCTTTCACGAGCATACAAAGTACATCGAGGTTAACTACTATTTTATGAGAGACATGGTCACGAAAGGGGTTATCTCTACTCTTTATATTCAGTCCTTCGAGCAGTTAACGAACATATTCATAAAAGGACTTAGTGTTTGGATGTTTGAGTCATTATATGACAAACTAAACATGGTTGATATGTATACTCCAACTTGATGAAGAGTGTTAGAGTTAATTATATGTGTGTTACTTCTTTATGGTTAAATGAATTATTGGATATCCATTTGTCTAAGATATCTAATCTCCCTATGTATATGTAACCTTACATCCTTAATAGAATTAATTCTCTTTTCTCCCTAACTCTTTTTACAGTAACAAAATATGTCATGAGATTTTTCTTGGTCTCTACAATAGTTACTGAATCACTCCTTGTCAACAGAATATCATCCATATACACAACGAGAATCCTGTAAAAGATCGAATAATCTACAACACACCTCTAAAAACCACCATCCATGACCACGTTGCTAAATTTCTCGAACTATGCTCATGAACTTTACTTGAGATCATAAATTACCTTCCTAAACATGTATACTTTGTCCTTCTGTTAAACAATATACCCTAGAGATTGCTTCACAAATACCTGATATGTCAAATCACCATATAAAAAACTATTTTTTACATCCAACTGGTAGAACTCCCAAGACTAATGGATTGCAATAAATAAAAGGACGTGAATGGAGTTAAGACAGGCCACTAGAAAAATGATCTCAGCATAATCAACACCATGCCTATGTAAAGCCACAAGCAACTAGGCGTACCTTGTATCGATCAACCGAGTCATGTGGTTTGTACTTCATAGTGTACATCCATCTGTAAGTAACTATGCTTGCTCCTACAAGACATGTCGTCAACTCCCATGTGCCACATGACCTCAACACTTCCATGTCCTCATCTATTGTTACTTTCCAATGTGGTATAAGTAATGCCTTGTGGTAACTCCTAGGCAAACTCAGAAGAAATGAATAAAGTAAAACTATGAAAAAATAAGCTAAGGTGATCATAACTAACAAACCGAGAAATAAGATAAGTTGTAGATGTTTTTTTTTACCTTTTTGTAGTACAATGGGTAAATTTAGGTCAGAATTAGGCTGATTTGTAATTGTGGTTATGGAAGATTCTACTGAAGGAGGCTGAGGTAGTTGTTAACAACAACGATATACCAACAATATACGTGGCATTTCTTGTTCCACAACAACTGAATTATTTTCAACATGAGATGACAAGAAATGCCGAAGGAATACACATATCATAATCAAAAAAAGTCCCAAAGTAAGGTTGAAACTCAAAAAAGGTTACATATACAAAATACTTCCTTGATGAGAGATGAAAACAACAATACCCTCGTTGAATTCAAGAGTATTCAACAAAGACAATAAAATGTGGAGACAATTTATTAAAATCAGAAGATAGATCCTAAACAAAGAAAACATAATCAAATACACAAGGAGACAATGAGAATAACTTTGAACCCAAACGCAATTGTCGGAGAAGAATCTCACCACCTAAAAGTGTGGAAAGCATTCTATTAAT
Source organism: Posidonia australis (assembly GCA_024699735.1). Taxonomy (NCBI): domain Eukaryota; kingdom Viridiplantae; phylum Streptophyta; class Magnoliopsida; order Alismatales; family Posidoniaceae; genus Posidonia; species Posidonia australis. The sequence continues at coordinate 25,557 of JAMKQA010018838.1, forward strand.
TAAAAAAGACGTACTCAAAATGACATCGAACCACAAATACTTTGAGACTTTCATCTGCAACGTAATAGTGCAACTAACATTCAGAATATGTCTATATTTACGTTCAACTACACTATTTTGTTGAGATGTATGGAAACAAATGATTTGATGAATTACACCTAAAGAAGCACAATAAAACTAAATCCCACACTGCATAAACTCAAGTACATTATCAATACACAAACACTTCGGTGTAACAAAACATTGAGTTTTTATTTCAACGAAGAAATTTTTTATGACATCAAAAACATGAACTCGATCCTTCAAAATATAAACCCAAGACATACGAGAATAATCATCCACAAAAATAATGTAATATTTATAACCAAAAACAGATGGAACATGAGTAAGTCCTCAAATGTCAAAGTAAATCAACTCAAACAGACCCTGACACAACACAAAACATAAACTCCTAAAGATAACCCGATAGTACTTACCTAAGTGACATAACTCACAATCAAAAAAAGATACAGAAATCCATGGTAGGACTTATTGGAGCTTCCGATAGGACAACTGACCAAGAAGATAATGTCATAAAATACAGGACTCAGATGTGGACGCTAACAATGCTAGTCTATGAGGAATCTCGTCACGAACCAGTGTGTACATACCATGTCCTCGCTTACGGTCCAAATCAATCCTCTTTTCTATCTGTAAATCCTAAAATGTACAATGAAAAAGAAAAAAAGTCACATAACGTAATAGTTGTTTGATTATGACACTAATAGATGACAAATTAACAAAAAAATAAGGTACAAATAGAACTTTATCAAAATAATCTGCAAGGTAACCTGTACAAACCTCTCACCAAATAAAAAATATGAACGACCATCAGTAATTGCAACAGAACAAATATCAGGTAAGTAATAGGTAAAGAGATCATATACACGTGCACAAGACATATGAGAGGAGATCCTAGGGTTAGAACTGAAAGTGGGTCAGGTCGGGTTAGATATGAGATCTACCCTTACCTTTACCCACCCTTTATTAGCAAATGACAGATAATGTCAATACCCATTCCAAAAAAACCTTAACTACTATCCCATCCACTATCTTTTTGGTTAACAGGTAGCGACACGATTTGATAGGTCAAATGAATGAAATCTAGTAAAATCTAGTAAATCAACATTCATAAGTGAAGTATAAAAATCTAAGTATATACCTATTTCACTATTTCAGATCGTAAGGAGAAGAGGATCAAGCAATCGAGGTTGTTAGAATATGAGCATCCAACTCAAAACTAATTAGCAATGAGTGGAAAAGTCCATTTATATAAAACTACAAGTTTTAGTCCTCACTTTTTCAATGTGAAACTATTTCTATAGAAGCAAAGGAGAAGAGGATCACCATCGCAGTGGGACTGAAGGATCGATGTCGATGGCATCACACTGTGGTCTGTGGGAGCGAACAGTCAAGGCAGAGGAGAAAAGGATCGACGTCACAGACTCTGGGAATGAAAGACCAACGTCAATGACGTGGGACTATGGTCTATTGGAGAGGAGGAGACAATCGACCGCTGCACACTCCATCGTGTCCCCATTCTTCCAGTGAAATACCTACGTTGACGGCGTGAGAGTGTGGTTTGTGGGAGAGGAGAAGAGGATCACACCTGTTGTCGTTGCACATGTCAACTTAAGAAGAAAAGGACTATCAACTACAATATCAGCCTTCAGGAGTGGGCTTTTGGGATTTTGATTTAGGACTTTTAGGATTTGCCTTTCGATTTATATATATGTGTGTATGTGTATATGTGTGTAATTATAGTTATACTCCTAAGTTAACGGATGACCCAAAGCAATCTACCTTTACCCTTATCCACTAGGAAGATGGTTAAGCAGGCAACGAGTTAACAGTTGAACAGGTGGACAAAACCCCCATTCTTAATGGATTCAGTCAGGTCGAATTAGTAAGTGAAACCCGACCACTTACAGTCCTACCCAGAGTCTATTATCCGAAACTGTCCTTAGAGACTAACAGAACTCATGTACCTGAAGTGAAAGCATGCAAGGTACTGGTAGTAGTGTTAGTGGCTTCAAGTTATAGGAACTGCTCTTAGTAAGCCTTGGAAATGATGACGTTCGGACCTGGTAAGTGTCGGCGATGATGATTCAATCATCGTATTAACCCACTATGGTTTACTAAACTTATCCCAACATCTCTCTATTGGCCTCGCCTGCCACAATATTGACAACAAGGATGCCCTCCAGTGCCACTACAACCACGACAACATGAAGCTGGAGTAGCCATGACAGAGTGATCTACAACAGAAGATGGAGCAGTAATAGAAATCCTCATCACCCTAGAGAAAGTACCCTAGAGATTTGAAACAACTTCAACACCTAGAACAAGGCCTCGAATAAGAGAGAACACATCTAAGTTGAGGCTCCACAAGTAGACTACAACTACTAACCCCTCCGTCGACCCCTACAGGTACATTTAGCCTCCCCAACCCTTTCCACCAGCCCTACCATTGCTTAGCTCTCTGATATACAATCTATAGCAATTACTAACGATCACACTTGTTTTGTATCTAGTAAGACAGATGTTCATGCTTCTTTCGAAATCACCCTTGAAAATGTTTTGTATGTACCCAAGTTTCCAGTTAATTTACTTTCCATAAGTGCCCTAACAAAACAACTACTTTGTTTTGTAACTTTTTCCCCTTTTCATGATACTTTTTAGATCTACAGACGAGAAAGATGATTGATTTGAACCATGAGCATAGCAAAGGAGTGTACTTATTAAGGCAGCATGAGATACCTCATGGATTTGTGACTGTAGCCTCTTCTTCAAAGTCCTCGCTTTTATGACATTGTCGCTTAATGATTCATCTCTTAGTAAGCTTCAACAGACTCTTCCATAGATACCAGTTAAGTCGTTTAATTGTGAATCGTGTCAATTAGATAAGCACAATTGTGCTACTTATAAATGTCTATCCTTGTCTTGTAGTAAAAGTTTTTTTAATCTAGTTCATTGTGATGTTTGAAGTCCAACAAGAGTTTCACCTATTTTAAGGTTATGGATATTATATTGCCTTTGTGGACGAATACTCTAGAATATCATGGGTTTATTTGTTAAAGGACAGAGTTCATGTTCCTAATGTTGTTAAACAATTTTGCAATGAAATAAAGAATTAGTTTTCTGTTACACCTAAAGTATTTTGTACTAACAATGTCTTAGAATTTATGCAAAATGACTTGCAAGTTTTCTTTGCATCTCTACGAATCATTCACCAAACCACATGTGCACACACTTCTCAACAAAATGATATGCGAAATGTAAACAACATTTATTTGATGTCGCTCATACTCTTTTATTTGAGATGAAAGTTCCAAAGTACATATGGTTTAATGCTATGCTTACGGTTGCATATCTTATTAATCATATACCTTCCACTCCTTTAGGTGGTGAAATTTCCCTGAGACAACTTTATCCAAATAAGGAATTGCTTAATTTATCGCTTAAGGTGTACTGCGTACATACAAAATCTTGCTCTGGGTCTAGATAAACTTAATCTTAGGTCGACAAATTGTATTTTTGTTGGATACTTACGCACTCAAAAAGGATATAGATATTATCATCCACTTACACGTAAATATATTATATCTACAGATGTCATGTTTTTTGAATCAAAATCTTATTTTCAGTCCACTGAGTTTCACGTTGATAACATCGCCTTACCACCACCAGTTGCTATGAGGCCATAGTTGAAACGTCTAATGCAAGTTTATCATAACCGACAACAGCTGCCTCAATAAACATAGTTTGTACCAACTCAAACTTTAACTCTTGTAAATGCAGATCCATCTACCATTAATTCAGATCTTAATATGCCTATAGCCCTTCCCAAAGGTAAAAGACACCCAACAATACATTCTAACTCATCATTTGTTTCCTATGACCATCTTACTCTTACTTTTCGCTAGTTTACACTTTCTATCTCTGCAAAGTCTATACCAAAAAATCATCTTGAAGTAATGAAAGGTCCACATTAGAAAGCTACCATGGATGAAGAAATGTATGTATTAATGTCTCATGGTACATGAGAACTAGTGAGTCGCTTCCATAAGTTAGTGTCGTAAGTTGCTAATGGGTGTTCACTGTAAGACATTTTCTCTAGTTGGTAAATTCAATTCCATACGCGTTCTCTTGTCACTTGCAATTAATCAATCTTCGCAGTTATGTCAACTTAATGTGAAGAATGTGTTCCTTTATGGTGACTCGAATGAACAGGAGGTTTATATGAAGCAACCATCAGTGTATGTGATCACTCGTCTTTACGGATTGAAGCAAAATTCTCGAGCATGGTTCCATAAAATCAATGAAGTGATCACGAGCAATGGTTTCTCCAAATGCTCTGTGGATCACTCTGTATTTATCAAGAAGACAGCAAGAGGATATATTTTCTTGGCAGTCTATGTCGATGATAAACTCGTAACACGTATTAACATAATTGATATTACTGAAGTAAAAAAGTATCTTGCACAATATTTTACCATAAAAGACAGAAAAACCAAAGTACCTCTTGAGAAGGAAGAGTTAGTACTTACACAAAGAAAGTATGTGCTTGACAAGCTTCAAGAAACAAAACTCTTAGAATGTAAACATGAGAGTACGCCTATAGATCAGAGTCCACCATTCTTAAATGACGCTTCTGATTCATTTGATGGTGTTGATAGATACAGAAGATTGATAAGAAAGTTGATTTACTTGACGGTGACTCATCCTAATATAGCCTACTTGTTGCATTACTGAGTCGATTCACGCATGAGTCGAAACAAATACACTAACAAAGTGCTCTTCATTTTCTAGCATATGTGAGAAGTAATCTTCGCTATGGATTAATTCCAGTTATGCAGATGATAAAAAGGATTGGAAGTCAATTTCTTGATATTGTACTTATGTAAGCGAAACCCTATCACTTAGAGGAGCAAGAAACAAAATGTTGTATCCAAATCAAGTACAAAAGCAAAATATAGATCCCTAACATAGACAGCCCATGAGTTGACTTGGCACAGAGCTTTGTTGACAAAGTTTGGATTTATGGTAAAAACTCCAATGTCTATATATTGTGATAACCAAACAACCATACACATTACCAACAGCCTAAGCTTCTATGAGCACACAAAACACATAAAAGTAGAATGTCATTATGTTAGGGAGACCTATTATAGTTTAATGTCATTAATACACTAAATACACAGTCCTCTGAGCAACTAACCGATATTTGAACCAAAGGATTTCGTACAAACGTGTTTCACACTTTCCATGACAAGCTAAGGATGATTGATATATATACTCCAACATGTGGAGAAGTGTGAATTGCATAATGTAATGTGAGTTGTGCAAGAAGTTTATGTTATGTAATTATCAAGTATATGGATATCCATTTAATGGATCATTCCCTATGTATATGCAACTCCTACTACTCTAATAAATTCATTCTCTAACTCTCTCTTAACAAATAGTATGGAAGAGTCAATAACTCGTGGCAACAAAATGCTTAGCTCAACAAAGAAAATATAGGACACATTAACGAACATCTATGGACATAAGAAAAATATCTTCCGTGTAACAAAGATTTATAAGTAAATCTTTACATTACAGTAAAGAGATTAGACAGTTCAAGGGTTGTATACCTTGCTCCAAACTCTGTTGGATGAGTTGGAGGTTTATCAACCTTTTGTTGCTGGTATTATTAAGATGTGTGAATATCGTAGAGAACTTGCAGTGACCAAATTTGTTAGCTCTCAACCTAAAAATCGCATCTTTGGTAGTATTTGGAAACATTTTTTTTATACCACCTTATTGCATTAAGCATTTATTATCTAATAAACGTTTCCTAATAAGCCAGTTTATCGAACTTTTTCAAAAAAACTGTCTATAGCTTTTTAGTTCATTTTGATTAACGTTTGAAAAAAGTTTTTTTACATCAACTTATTGCGTTAAGCGCTTATTGTCTAATAAGTGTTTCCAAATGAACCAGCTTATCGAACTTTTCCAAAAAAATTGTCTGTAGCTTTTTAGTTCATTTTAAGCTATTGAGTTAACTTTTAAAAAAACTAATGAGTGTTAATTTTTTAAAGAGCTATAAATATTAGTCAGAACTTTTCCAATGATATCCTTAGAAGTTGATTTTAATTACAACATAAACTAAGACACGACGGTAATGGTAGTGATCGATGACGGTAGTGATAGTGGTGGTCGATGACGACGACGGTAGTGGTGGCCAACGACGATAGTTGTGGTGTGGCGACGACTGACAACGGCTATGGCGGTGGTGGCTGACGACAACAGTGGTTGTAGTGACCAACGACAACAACAGTAGTGGTAGCCGATGACAACGATGGTGGTGGTGGTCGATGATAGCAGTGGTGGTGATGACTGACGACGACATTGGTAGTGGTAGTGGCCAAAGACCCGCAACGGTAGTGGTGGTGGCCGATGATGGTGGTTATGGTGACGGTCGACAACGACGACAACGATAATAATGGCCAACTACAGCGGTGGCAATGATAGCCGATGACGAGAGTGATGGTGGTGGCCGATGACGACGATGGTGATGGTGGTGGTCGATGACGACGATGGTGATGGCCGACGACGACGACGATGACGGTGGTAGCCGACGACAGCGGTGACGGTGGTAGCCGACAACGACAAAAGTGATAGTAACCGGTAACGGAGATGGTAGTGGTAGCTAACGACGACAGTGGTGGTGGTGGTCTACGACGGCAATGGTGGTGATGGTCGACAACGGCAATGGTGGTGGTGGTCAACAACCACAGTGAGGGCGATGATGGCGGCAATGATGGCCGACGACGACAGTAAAGGCCAATACGACAAGCAACAGTGGCGATGGTAATCAACGACAACGATGGCAACGATCGAACGACAAGTGGATGGCAATTGACAGTAATGGCGAGGGTAATATAGTCCTTTGATTAACTCATACATGCTTATTAGACATACAAATCAAACAAACTTTTCTTTACCTCCATAAAAACTACAAAAAGTATAACTCAATAAAAAAACTAGCTTTTCTTAATAAACTGCGTAAGAAAAAGCATTTCCAAGTGCACCTTAAGCTATTCAGATAGTGACGATGGTGGTGGTAGTCAACGATAACAATGGTGGTGGCCAACGACAACGGTGACGATGGTGATGACCGACTACGGTTGTGGTTGTGGTGGCCAACAACGACGACAACGGTGGTAGCCGACAACAATGACGATGGTGGTGACTGACAACTCGCGACAGCGGTAGTGATGATCGATGACGAAAGCGATGATGGTGGCCGACACTGGCAATTGTGGTGGTGACCGATGACTACGGTGGTAATGGTGGCCGACGATGGTAACAGTGGTAGTGGCCAGTGACGACGATAGTGGTGGTGACCGACAACAACGTCGATAGTGGTGGTCGACAAAGACGACAGTGGTGGTAGTAGCCAATGACAGCGACGATAGTGGTGGCCAACGACCTGCGATGGCAATAGTGGTAGTGGTAAACGACGGTAGCGATGGTGGAACCCAACAACCACCATTGTCAACGGCGATGGCCAATGATGGCAGTGGTGGTGATGATCAATGACGACAGAGGTGGTGGTGGCCAACGACCCACAGCAACGACAGTGGTGATCAGTGACGACGACGTCATCGATGGCAATGGTGGCCGACGCGGTGGGCAACAGTGGCGGTGATGGTCAACGACGACGAACGACGATAAGTGGACGATAGTTGACGACAATAGCGAAAGCAATATAGTTCTCCGTAAGTACTTATTAGACATACAAATCAAACAAACTTTTCTTTATTTCCATATAAGCTACAAAAAATACAGTTAACAAAAAACCAACTTTTCTCAATAAGTTGTGTAAAAAAAGACATTTCCAAATGCAACCTTAGATCCATAACTAGACCCTTAGTGGCAACACTGTACCTTCATTGTCAACGACTCTCTCAAGTACTACAAATATCTACTAGTGCTCCGACGTCATACACAAATAAGTTTGTCTTATTCAGTAGTGGCCATGGCCATAACCATGGTCAAGGCTATAGACATGACTTAAGGGGAGGACATGGTACAAACCGTGGCAACTGCAAGTGTGAGCATTGTGACCTTACTAATCATGTATATAAAACATGTTAGAACAAATTCAACAGCCCTAAGTGGGCTCAACATACTACTACTTCTGCTTCTTCACCACACTCTACAATTGCGACAGAGAAAGTGACCATTATTCAAGAGGAATATGACCAATTAACTCAATCCTTTACAACTTCAATTGCCACTCATGCCACTTCATCAGGAATGTCAGCATTGTTTACGTCCTTTGGTGGAGACTAGATTGTGATTCAAGTGCATCAAAACACATGTTCAATTTAAAACAATTATTTTCTTCTTTGTCATCTTCAACTTCTACACCACCTATGACCATTGCTAATAAAGCCCACTCCACCGTCTATGGCCAAGGGATAATATCTCTTCCAAATAATTCAACCCTTCATGATGTTATTTATGTCCCAAACTTCCTTGTTAACCTTTTATCTGTTAGTAAGATTACAAAAAAACATCAATGATGCGTAACCTTTTCCCCTTCTTATGTTCTTTTTCAAGACTTGCAGACTGGAACGCAGATTGGTTCAGGTCCTCAAGGGGGTGGCCTGCATCATCTTTAGAGCAAAGGCCATACAACTACTTATGCTTATACATCTATATCTACTGAGCAACTTTACTTATAGCATTGTCATTTAGAACATCATCTTGTAGTCCTTTCCAATGTAAGTTGTGTCAAATTAGAAAACACACACTGTCCTCTTATCCATCTCAACAACAAAAAAAAGTGATTCTGGAACATGTTCATTCAAATGTTTGGAGACCATGTCATGTTGCGTTTGTGTCTGGGTTTCGTTATTTCATTATTTCTATTGATGACTTCTCTTAGATAGCTTGGGTGTATTGCTTTGAAGATAAGACTCAAGTTATTGATGTTATAAAAAAAATTCAATGAAATTAAAACACAATTTTTTGAGACATTACGTGTTTTCCATACTAATAATGCCTTTGAATATGAGTAACATGATGTCTTTGTACTTTATGAATCTCAAGGGGATTATCCACTAAACGTCCCATTCTCGGACATCTCAACAGAATAGTGTTGCTGAACAAAAACTTCGCCATCTACTGAATGTCACCTAGACTCTCATGACACAAATGAAGGTATCAAAATATTTGCAGGTGAATGCAATACTCACTACCTATCACCTTATCAACAAAATGTCTTCCTCAGTTCATGATTAGGTTCCTTATTGTCTTCTATTTCCTCTGAAACCATTATTTTCTCTTCCTCCCAAAGTTTTTAGCTATTTGTGTTTTATTTAAGACACTCATCCTAATTTCAATAAACTTTTACTATGTTCCATTCGAAGCATGTTTATTGGGTATTCTCAAACCCAAAAAGATATCATTGTTTGTATCCAATGAGTAAAAAAATATTATGTTTCCACGAATGTTACACTCTTTGAGGATACTCCAATTTCTCCCATACCTACTGTTGACCAAGTTGGTATGTCCTCTTCCTTTGTTCCTCCTAACAAACCACTATAAGTTTATACTAAGCAAAGGCGATGCACGTAGGCTACCTTTAAAGGTACTAACCATCCGTCCTTAGATATAGGTTCAAATACTACCTCTTCCGTTGATGACCAAGTTGGTATGTCCTCTTCCGTTGTTCCTCTTAACAAACCACTATAAGTTTATACTAAGCAAAGGCGATGCACGCAGGCTACCCTTAAAGGTACTAACCATCCGTCCTTAGATATAGGTTCAAATACTACCTCTTCCCCTATTGTTGCTTCTGATCCCATTGCACATACGAAAGGTACTCACTCTTACCACCCATCCATTAGCCCACTTTGTTTCATATGATAAACAAGAGACAATACATGTACCTAAATAGAGACAAGCAATGGATGGAAAACAAGAGGCAATACATGTATTAGGCATTTTCTTTGTCGTTGTCTTCTATTTCTATAACCAAGAATCACCAAGAGGCAATACATGTACCTAAATAGAGATAGGCAATGGATGAAAAAAAGTCAGCAATACTATCTTATGGGACATGAGACCTTCATGTAGAGATAATGAGTTGTCGTTGGGTACAAATTTGATGGTACTATTGACAGATATAAGACCCGTCTTATTGCTCATGGACTTACACAAACGTATGAGGTTGATCACTTTGAAACCTTCTCTCTAGTTATTCATTTCAACTCCATTAAAATTCTATTTTCTCTAGTAGTAAATCAAAGATGGCCTCTGCATCAGCTAGATGCAAAAAATGCATTTCTTTATGGTAACTTGCAAAAGCAAGATATACATAGAACAACCCCCAGAATACGTTGCTTAAGGAATGACTCGAGTTTAAGAAGACTATATATGATCTCAAGCAAAGCCTACGTGCATGATTCACAAAATTTAGCAAAGTTATTAAGCAAGTTGCGTTTATGTAATGCAGAACACTCATATTTGTGAAACAGACACTCAAGGGCTATGTGATTCTAACTATTTATGTAGATAATATACTAATAACTAGAAATGACAGTGCAGGAATTGAAGAGAGTTGAGCATTCCTAAAAAAACATTTTGTCACTAAAGGCTTAAATTGTCTTTGATATTTCTTAGGCATTGATATTGTCCATGCAATGGACGGAATAACGTTATTCCAAAGAAAATATGTACTTAATCTACTATAAGAGAAGGATGCTAGGCTACGAACCAAAAAATACTTCCATGAATTCTAGTCTGTATCTCTAGAATGAATCATATAAACTATTTAAAGACATAAAGAGGTACAGGTAACTAGTTGGAAAGCCGATATATCTTACTATGACACGACCTTTGCAGTTGAGTTAATTAACTAATTTATGCATAAACCTAGATAGATTCATTGGAAGCTTCCTTGCACTTATTGACTTACTTGAAAAGTGCTCCACGTAGAGACTTACTCCATAAGTATCACGAACATACTAAAGTTGTTAGATTCTCAGATTTAGGTTATGCTAAAGACGAAGGAAATAGGAAGTCCATTTCAGACTATTGTACCTTTGTAAGAGGCAATCTAATCACATGGAATAGCAAAAAGTAAAATGTAATGTCCCAATCTAGTACAGAAATCAAGTACAGAACTATGACTTATACAGCTTGTGAGATGATATGGATAAAAACTTTTTTGACAAAGAATGAATTTCTTTTAGATGAACCCATGTCCATGCACTACGATAATCAAGCTACTATTTATATAACTAGCAATCCAGTATTTCATGAGAGAACCAAACATATCGAGATGAATCACTTTATGAAAAATGCAATTCTCAGTGGACAAATCACAACTCCTTGTATAGCTTCCGCCACCCAACTTGTAGATGTGTTTACCAAAGTTATGCCCTCTAGTCACTATCAGTCTATATGTAACAAATTGAGCAAGGTTGATTTATATGCTTCAACTTGGGAGAAGTGTTAGAACAAATGGATTCTTATATGACTTTTTGGATTATCTATTTAAGTTTCTTATAGATTAAGTATGTGTTCTCCTATATATAAGAGATTATACCTCTTTGTTAATGCATAATATAAAATTCTCTTTTTCCCTCAACATCAAACATCGCTTGGGTGTAGAGAATAAACCCACTAACGCTCTTGAGTCAGTATGGTACACTTTCGCATAGTATGAGTGGATTTGAACACTTTAAGGATGAATATTCTACATGTCCCGATTTTGGTCTCATTTATAAGGAGCTTAAAGATGAGGTTCATCATGATTTTGTTGACATTAGGCTCCATGATGGATTCCTCTGTTGTAGTTTACAGTTGTGTATTCCCTGTCCATCTTTACATGAATTTTTGATATGGAAATTACAAGCTGGAGGAATTGCTAGTCATTTTGAGAGAGAAAAGACCATCACTTTGGTTAGTGATAGATTCTACTGGCCTTCTTTGAGGCATGATGTGGTACGCATTGTGTCGAGTTGACTTGTGAATTCGCTAAGACTAGGAAACAAAACACTGGACTATATACTCCTTTTCCTGTGCCACACTCACCTTGGCAGGATTTGAGTACGGATTTTATATTAGGTCTTCCTAAGACTACTCAAGGTTATGATTCTATCATGGTAGTTGTGGATAAATTTTCAAAAATGATCCATTTTGTCCCATGTCGTAATGATGCTTCACATGTAGCTAAGTTATTTTTCAAAAGTCATTAACAGAAGTATAGGAAATTGCTTGCGTCGTCTTGTAGGTGACCACCAAGCAAATTGGGATTTACATTTACCAACTGCTGAATTCGCTTAAAATATTTCTGTCAATGGAACCACATGCAAAAGCCTTTTGGGATTGTTCAAGGATATTCACCTTGCCTTCCTATTGATTTGAGACCCATTCCACTTGAGTCTCGTTCTTCAAAGCCAGCCAATTCTTTTGCACAACATATTAGGCATTTTACATGCTGATATACAAGTAATGAAAACGATACGTTTTCACCATACTTGCATCGTAGATGTCAAGAATTTCAGAAAGAGACTATGAAATGGTACATATTCTTCATAATGATATCCTTGTAACTCCTTCGAGGAACTCCATGCCCAATCTTCTGGTCCATTTCAGAATATTAGTAGACAGGAACCTAATGCTTATTTGTTAGACTTACTGCATGATTTGAATATAAGACTAATTTTCAATGTTGAGGATTTATTACCATACCAAGGTACCTTTGAGCCTCCTTTGTCTACAGGTTCCATTTCATCATCTTTGGGAGGTGAGCCAGTCCTTGGATTGCAACTTCCGATACAGAATGGATAGAGACTGTATTAGAGGATGAGGTTGTGTTTATTGCAGATGGACCTATTACATGTTTCCTTGTCCAGTGGAAGGGACATCCAGTTATAGACAGATAAAGACAATCATCCATGGCCGTTGCAAGGGAAGACGTTTCCTCTGATGCTACAGAAGTTCTTTTGGAGCATTACCACCATTGCAGCTCGACAAAGTCGAGTCCTTCGCAGAGAACTGATGGCAATCTCAACCATCCATTATGTACTTATGTGCATTGCCGATTTCGCCATTAGTTAGGATATTTATTTATTTTGTTATTAAGGGTAGTTTAGTTTTTTATTATGATAGCTTGTTTTACATTCTATACAAGGAGGAAACCTTCATTAGTTTCTTTAGTTTTTTATTAATGAATAAAGTGAGTCCAAAAATGAGTTATCTTGTGTGTCCTAGGGTTTGGGATTGGAGTCCCAATCGTTTTGAAAATTAATTTAATATTGTCCCACATCACTATGTCAAGAAATGCATTATATGTCAATCAAACAAAATAGATTATTCTTTGGAAAACATAAAAGAACATTTTTTGTAGTTGTCAAGTGTGTAGAAAATAGATTGATGAAAATAGCCTTTCTATATCAGGTTTATGCTCAATGTCGAAAACAACAATTCAAAATTTTGAACAGAACCAAATAAAATTGAAATACCAATCTGAAGCTGAAAGGACCTTGCATGGGATTTTCCGGATATAATCCAACAGCAGTTGTGAAACACCACCTCGAATTGGTCGGTGTCTTTGTGAGATGAACTGTTGCAGACAGATTAAAAACCAAAGTGAATGTGCCCGTATTAGTGGACAAAATCCGGATAAACTTTTAGCTATTCTGAAAGTAATGCAATCAAAACCAAACGGGAATCCATAAAATAAAATGGAAGAAACAGTCACACCTGCAAAAGAAAGGCCAGAAACTTTGATAAGTATAGATCTTCAACTACCGAGGGATTCAGATTCTTTAGATCAACAATGGCATAACCATGCTGCAAAGATAAATGGATGTACATGTTATAATCAGGATTTACCCAATCCAAACTGTTCATAACTTCTAATTTGATAATAGATGAGGAACTAAATTCAATAAAAGGAAATAAAGACCAAGCTTTTTATATGATGATTTAATGAATATTCTACTTGGAAAGTGATCCATTATTGTTGTAGCAATTATTTTAGAAAAAGGCAATGCAAATCTGCAAAAGATATATATATGAACAACAATCTGACAATCTGAATTAGGTCCTCTTAAAAGTAATATAACATCTGATGCATATATTATATTTTTAGTTCCAATCTTAAAGCCATTCTATCGAGGCAATGACTAATGGAGAATGCCACTCAGATTTGCATACATCCAATCAAAAATAATGTAGGTCTAAGCTGTGTAGCGAATGTAGGAGATGAGTTGAATAGAGTGCATGACAACAGAGAAATTAATATTGTGCAGAAATCAAAGATGAAGTGTCCCCAAAAAAGGAATCCTTAAAAAATGTCATAGATATTGAAAACCTGAGATGTCATACTTAACAGAAAAGAACAAGGAGACTCGAGTATAAATAAATTAATATGGTTTGCTATTAATTCCTTAGCAGAAAGGCATGTAGTAGAATTACTTTTAAAAAATCATACTACAATGTACAAATACAGCTAAAAGATACCTACATCCATTATTGTCACTGAATTTTCCATCATGCTGTAGCAGACATTTTCAACAAATGATCGAGTCAAGCGACAAGCAGAGATTAATGCATGCAGTTCAGATTTGAACAGACCTGCATTTATAAGCAATGTAACCACTACTGACATGCTTTATTCTGAATATGAATTGCAACGATCAGTAATATCAGGTCATTTTTTTCTTCTGCAATACAACCAACAACTATATTGGAAAATTATTAGGTCAAAAGGTAAACATATTATACAGGCACAAGAGCATCTGCAACAGGCATTTGGTAAACTTTTGCAATATTATACCAAAAATAGAAACCAAATATTGACCCAAAAAACTTAATAATGATTCCAGCATTATGAAATGGACTCTCAGCGATGCAACTGAATAGGTGTTGAATTTGAGAGATGAGTGGAGTGAGGAGAGGAAGAGTTGGGCGAGAAGGTGAGTGGAGAGTGGTGGGAGGCCGGACAAGAGAGTAGAGCAAAGAGAGGCAGACCCGACAGCAGCTTTCCAGGGAGAAGGAGGAGGTTAGAGTGTGTAAGGATGCCTATTCAAGTGTTTTGAACATGGTCGTTGGCAAAAGGAATGTAGAAATGCTTGCATACGCCAGAAGTATGGTGGAATAGGACACCGGGAAGTGAGATGCATGATGGTGCAAGTGATGCAGCGGAAGAGTGGCCAAACAGGAGGTGGTGCAAGCTCTGAAAGGCCACTAGTGAGTCAAGGAAGAAGCTTGCATGATGTATTGCCAAGTTCAACCCCCGGAAGCTCATTGTCAAGGTGCAAATCTAGAGTTACCCATGATGACGCCAACACTTGTCCTCAGCTCATCCTTCTGCAATCGGCACACAGTGGAAATGGAGGCCAAATTAGAAGATGCAGTTGTTACATCTTGGTGTGGTGGACTTGGATGGGAGGAGATAAGAAAGGATCTCTGGAATCAACCATGGTGTGTGAATTCACCAGACTGATGCGGCGACAACAAGTGTTTGGTCATCTTGCCAAATGCTTCTACTCAGAGGGAGGCACTTCAAAACGTTTGTGATCCATGAATTGAAATTACAGCTTGGTCTCCACATAGTAAAGCCTCAATTGTGGCTCGCTATTTCATGGGATCCCGATTAGAAGTGCAAACAAATCGGATACAATACGGATGTGAGAGTTACCATATCTGAATTCATTTTCGAAATGCAGATACGGATATCATATATTTATATATTTTAAGTTATTCAATATATCTAAAATAAAAACAATATCTATCAAAGATAAAAATAAATTAGACATAATTATAGGTTAAACTTATCTTTTCCAAAAAGAAATGAAGTTATAAATCGAAATCTCGATATTCTATCTCTATGAATGTATAATTAATTAATGATTAATGAAAAACTGTCACATTTTACAATATATTTTGTTAATTAAAGTTAGTAAAATCTAATAAATGATAAAGTAAATTTCTTGTAAACTAGATAAATAATTTTTGAGAAAATAAACATCAAGAAGTAAAGAATTTATAAATGACTAAGTCTTAATTTACAAATAACTATTAGGATGTATGTCACAAAAGTCAAAATACCTTTTAGATAACATCATGACATGTTATGAAGTGTTGTAGCATGAAAACTCAACATGTAGTTCAAGAGAGATAGAATAGGTTTAAAGTTTGATTTTAAGTTTTTAACATGAAATATTTAATATATATTTATATACATATAAGGAAAGTATAAGCTATAGACTATCCTCATTTAAGAATTTTAAAGACTATTTTCAAAATCACATGATATAAGTTTCAAAATCAAAATATAATTCACGGATCTTAATCTACATCATATAAATTAGATATGCACCAAAACCTATGTCATTTAGAAACTCCTAATATAGATATCTATTCATGAATAAATTCAACGATTTTAAAGCGAGAATCACTAAATCTCTAACTTATAAGCAAAAATATAATCTATGGATCATAATATACATCATCTAAGTCAAGTACACACCAAAATCTATATTATTTAGAAACTCATAATGTATAGATCTATTCATATAGATATAGATCTTGATATACCATGAGAATTTGCATCTGTGACATGCATTTCTGAACCGTCTATTCAATGACGCTACCGACAAGGTCATCCATCACACCAAAAATTGTAATAAGCTTTACCTTGGGTTTCAATGTTTCATTTTTATTGTAAATATTGTTCAGTTAGCTAAGCATCATTGTGCTTACTTTAGGCATTTACGTCTTATGTCAAGTCAAATTTTGTTAGAATTAGTCTATTGTGATATCTAACACCCTACCAGAACTTTGACTATGTCTGATCATCATTATTACATTATTTTTATTGATGATTTTTCACATGCGTCTTTGATGCACTCAAAACTTTTATTACAAAGATAAAAAAATCAATTTGATGTTGTTCCAAAATGTTAGCACACATATAATTCTCTTGAGTTTGTCTAATCCAATGTTCAGTCTTATTATGCTTCTTTGAGAATTATACATCAAATTACTTATCTCCACACCACTAAACAAAATGGCGTTAATGAACGTAAACACAGACATATCCTACATGTTACGTGCATCATTATGTTACAGATGTATGTTCAAAAATATCTAATCTGATGCTGTCCTTACCACTACATATCTAATAAATAAGATGCTCTCTACTTCTTTAGGGGATGAGGTCCCTCTTCAGCGTATTCAACAAGATGCTGACCTTTTTCCTTTAATCCCTCAAATCTTTGGATATGTTGCTTTTATTCAAGATCTCTTTCCTGAACTTGGTAAATTGTCTTCTAAGCATGGTTCTAAATGTCGATTACGTGTCGAGTTTTGATAAATTGAAAAACAGACACGTGTTGGGAAAATGTTCGTATATCGATATCGTATTGGTGGAAACACGGTAAAAAAAAATTACATTTGTTCAGAAAACTTCTATATCGATATCGTATCGGAGTTATGTCGGTAAATTGAAAATAAGACATGTGTCGGTGAAACGTCGGCAATACACGTAGACATTTGATACCATGCTTCCAAGTCTATCAAGTGTATTTTTATGAGTTACTCTCGAGCTTAACAGGGTTATCGGTGTTTTCATCTTCCCATTAGACAGTATTTTATGTCTATCAATGTCACATTCTTTGAGTCCAAAATGTACATTGATGGTACTACATCTGATGTCGAATGTCTCCTTTTGCCGTCTGTTGTTGAACCACTAACTACAAATGAACATCAATCCACCACTATCAATAAGAAAATGTCTCATCCTTTGCAAGTGTATCATCACCGCCAACAGAGACAAGTGCCTCCATACACAAAATCGTCCTTCTCCACGAATGCAAAGCAACTTCCTATTAGTTCTGTCCTTCCAATTGCACTCTAAAACAGTACCCATTCTTTCACTGCTCATCTAATTTTCAATTTTACTTCTTATGACTCTCTTCACCTTGTCTTCTGTAGTTTTGCCTTGTCCATCTCTTCTAAGTCTATTCCTATAAATTATCAAGAAGCACTACTATTTCCTTAATGGAAAGCAACCATGGATGAGGAAATAGCCGCATTAACATCTCGTGACACTTGGGAGTTGGTGGCCTACCCTCTCGAAACCACCATAGTCACCTATAGATGGATCTATATAATAAAGTACAAGACAAATGGCACAGTTGACAAATACTATGCGAAGACTTTTACACCAACTGCCTACCTCAATTCTATCAAAGTGTTATTGTTCATTGCTACCAATAATTCATGGGAGTTGTGTCAATTGGATGTAAAAAATGCTTTCTTATATGATGATCTGATAGATATTGTGTTTATGGAGCAACCTTCAAGATATATTGCTCAAGGAAAGAATAAAATATGTAGATTGAAAAAAAGCCATCTATGACTTAAAAAAGAATCTCCGAACTTGGTTTAACAAATTCAATTAGGTAGTTATGACAAGAGATTTTCATAGACGTGTTGTTGATCATTATATTTTTTACAAGAGAACTACCAATAGGTGTGTGTTGCTGGCAGTCTATGTTGACAACATATTGTTAACAAGCAGTGATGCTATAGATATTAGAGAGATAAAGGAATACCTTAAGATACACTTTCTCACTAAGGATATGGAAAAGCCACGGTACTCTCTGGACATTGAATTTGCCTACGCCAAGGAGAATACGACACTGTCCCAGAGAAAGTATGTTCTTAACCTCTTACAGGAAATAGAACTTTTATAGTGCAAGCCAAAAAGTACTCCTATTGAGAAGATACGATCTTTTGGAATACCACTTTTGAGCTATTAGAAGATCCCAATCAATACAGACAACTGATTGAGAAACTCATATATTCGACAGTAACTCAACTAGACATTTCATATGCAATCAAATTACTAAGTCAATTCATAATTGAACTTAGGAGAATACATTAGAGTCGAGTCGTACGTGTTCTTGCCTATGTCAAAGGTGTACCAGGAAAAAGCTTAATTTATAGAAAGAATGGCCATCTAAGAATTGAGACCTATTCAGACTCAGGATCTGTTGAAGACATAGAAGATAGGAAGTCTATATCTGATTTTTATACATATGTGGGAGGTAATCTCATCACCTAATGTAGTAAAAACAGAGTATGATTTCCAAATCTAATGCAGAGAAAAAAATATTGATCCATGACACAGACAGCATGCGAAATGATATAGATAAGGTCACTACTACTAGAACTTAATTTTCCTATCAAGATGCCTATACCGATGCATTGTGACAATCAAGCAATCATATTCATTACCAATAATCTTACCTTTCATAAACATACAAAGCATATAGTGGTTGATTGTCATTATGTGTAAAACATGATGATGAAAGGTGTTATTTCTACACCTTACACTCAGTCAACACAACAGCTAAGTTGACATCTTCGCAAAAGACTTAAGTGCAGGTATTTTTGAGTCTTTGTGTACCAAGTTATGTTATGTATTAGAGTCCTATTAGTTAAACAAATTATTAAATATCTATTTAATCTAGGGTGTCTAATAAATCCTATTTATATGTAACTACATACTCAATAGCAAAATAATCTTTTCCTCAATTCATTCTTACAATATATATATATAAATTATCTGTATCTATCGAAAATTCAAAAGACATATCCGTATCCGCTTGAATTCAAAAAACCATATCCGTATCCACTCCAAGGCTGATATGGATATCTATATCTACTCATAAACGAACACGAATACGGATTTTTTACGAATATACCATATCCGTTTGCATCCTTAATCCCGATGCATGCAAAGGGAGGTGACTTGTTGTTCCTGATTTGCTCAACCTTTGGCGTATACAAGGGGAGCTTGATGGCTCTCATGCGAAGCTCAGATAAACATATGAAGCTAGCTTTGGTTGATAAAATGGTAGAGAAGGTACCCACAAAAATGTCCCTTCTCTTGGGAGGAGTGAATAGATGAATTGAATGGTGGAAGTATAATGACAATGGAGGGCCTAAATTTGGGTTTAAGGTATACCAACTTGAAGGTGACAACAATAGGAAATGATGATGTAAAATGATTGAGGAAGTTGAAAGTGAGTTGCAACTCATGAAACTCAACAGTGTTGGAGGGTGTGGGGAGAGGAAACGTTGGCAAGTTTGGTCTTGAAGGTGACACGGGCGTCAGAAAAAGTGATGGTACCAATAATGGTGATGGTCCCAATAATGATAGTAGTCCCAATATTATTCCCAATATCGTTTCATGCTCTGTGGAAGTTGGAACGTCACTAGAAATATCATTATCTCTTAAAACATATGCAATGGGCCTACTAGGCCCAGAAACATATGCAATCCACCACTAAAACTAGAAGGTAGGGGATGCTTTCGACTATAAAGATAGGTGTCCTTCTCAACCATAATTTTAAATGTTGATTTTGTGTCAAACTTTAATCTAACAAAAATAGGAAACATATCGAACACTGACGAAAACATAGTTAATTTACAAACGTTCACGAAAATGGTCAAAAAACTTCGAATTTCGATTTAAAACTCTTAAATAAGCAAAGATAAGGAATAATTTACATATAAGGCTACTTAGATCTACTTTCTAAACATGTATCACATTAAAACACACTATATAAATATAACACAAATATCCTAAAGCATAAATAATACCTAAAAATACTTAATAAATGTTTAAATCATACTTAAAAATACTAAATATATATTTAAAATAAATAGTTTTCACAACATTTAATATAGAGAGAAACTAGAGTTGAAAGACTACTTAAGTGTTTAAAATGTGGAGTCCGATTGAAGACTATATATGTATTATTAGGTTAGATCTATGTAATATCAAAGGAGATGTATGCACAAGAATTCAAGAAAGGAAAGAAGGAAATGAAGAATAAACACGTTTAGTGCGTGTCGACCCTTTAAAAGGTGTATCAAACGACACTATACAAACTCAATGTAAAAAACACTAAGTACCGACCAACACTCCCACTCGAAACAAAACGAGTCTACATCTAAGTCCGAAAAACAATACTTCTCAATTTACACTAGTAACATGTTGGCCAACTCAAATCTGACATGTGTCGACAATATTTCGCCAACATGTGTCAACGTTAAATACAGGCCAACTCAAGAAAAGGTCAACATGGTCGACCCCTCTTGAGTCGGCCCGTGCCAAATTAATCCTTAAATACCAAGTTAAGGGTGTGTCCTACAGGCTTATCCGCTAGCAAAAGCTTCTTAAGAGCAACAAGAGGCCATCTCTAGCCAACGTGGAAGTGGACATTCGGGACCTACTATCGTTGTTTAGGCTCATAAATGGGGAGGATGTTGCTCATGGCTACGGTTGGGTGATGCTTCCTAAGGTCCTCACAACCTTAAGTTCACAATTCTATCTTGGGAATTCAGAGGTAACAGATTTGCAATTTAGCTTACATTGAAGGCAAGCAACTTTGAACCCTTCCTTTCCTTTTGGTGACATTCCTTCTTTCAGTCTATCCTCTACAACCTCCCACCGTAAAATCTATGACCGTTCTTACTACCACCGTATGCTTACAAATGAAGAATCAAATTATGGAAATAGTGGTCTCTTATGCATGGAGTCAAACATGGATGAATTAACATCGGAAGGGGCGGGGGTCTAATTTTGTTGGGAAAATAATGCAAATAGTGACAAAAAGAAGGGTGACAAAGGAAGGGTTTCTCCCTTGTATATAGAAAAAGAAAGAAGAAATTAGTTTGGAAATAGGGTAATAGAGAGATAACACAATGGTGGGATGATGAGCAAATTATTTACAAAGGGAATGAACTGGGTTGAGCTCTTAAGAACTTGACCACAGAAATTAGTAGAGTTCTCTCACAATTCTGTGGATCCATATTGAAGGCAAGGGGTGCACATGCATCCTAGCATTCCATTGTTGGGATGGAATGGGTTGTCATTGTTATACATGAAGATTCTTTTAAGGAATGTATGTAATCTGGCTTGTTAGGCAAAAAAGAGGGTAGTGAAAAACCTTGCAAGTAGCGTTAAACCTGATATTCTTTTGCTTCAATTGAAGATATTGATCTAAGTATGTGTCGATCCTTCGCAAGTCCTTCGCTTAATAAATTTGTGCTTAGAGGATCAACAAGAGTTGTTGGTGGACTGTTGACAGTGTGGGATGATTCCATATTTGATATGATATCCCAATTGATAATGACCTTTGAGATCCTTGTCATTCTCAAGATAAAAGGGTCTAATGTCCATTTTAGAGAGATGAATGTTTATTGTACCAGTGAACAAAGTCACCAAACTTTTTTATAGGATGAACTAAGGGTTGTCAATCAATGTGAGATGGAGAAGATTGTTGTCGACACGAATTTTAAAATCACTCGATTTTCGAATGAGTGAAATGGTGGCTCCTCTGACATCACAAGGGGTATGTTTGAGTTCAATGATCTAATATTGGAGGGATTGATTTTCCAAAAGTTGGATGGCAATTCACTTGGTCTAACCTTTATCAATCTTTGTCTTGGCAAGGATTGATCGAGTTCGAATTTTAGGTGACTGAGATAGACTATCGTCTAACGTGTGGTATGTCTGTGACGCCTCACGTCTAACCATCTCCCTCTTCTACTGTCCTCAAAATGGATCACAATTGCAAGTTTTGATGAGCTTCTTCGTGGATAATGGAACCAAATTGGCAACAAAGAAAGATTTGAGTTCAAAAGTACTTAGGACGCAACAAAACGGCTGTGCACAAAGCTAAAATGGATTAAGGAGAATTTGAAGTCTTGGGCACAACAAGAAATTGGTGGAGTGGGAGTCCAAGCCAAAAAAAATTGTTGTCCTCAATTAAGGCCTAAAGGAGGAGCAAGGTAGGATTTGGGGTGATAAGAATAGGAAGGCACGAATGAGTTTAAAAGAGAAATTGGAAATATGGCTGAAGGGGGATGAAATTACATGGAAACAACATTCAAGAGCATTGTGGCTCAAAGAAAGGGACCAGAATTCAAAGTTCTTCCACTGTATAAAGGAGCAATGTTGGGAATTCATCCTTCTTCGAAGAAAGATGAATCACTTGGGTCCTATTGTAGTGGAGGGTGCGTTAAAGACAACAAAATCAAAAATCATGGAACGGTTGGGCTGTTTCTTTGCTAAGAACTTAGTCATGATCTCATGTAAGAGTTGGATTGGAAAATGTGAGGCTCAAAAACATTTCTACGATGGACACAAAGCTCATTGAAAGAGACTTTTCAATGGAAAAGGTAAAGTCAACGGTATTCATAATGTTAAACAAGGCTCTTGTGCCTTATGGTTTCTCAATCTTCATTTTTAAGAATCATTGGGATATGTTGGGGAATGTGATGCGTATGGTTCATGATTTCCATGTGAATGGCCATGATATAAGGGTAGCAAATGCTACCTTTATCACTCTTATCGCCAAGAAAGATGAAGTCATGCAGTCTTCTTAACGGTGTCTAATAGATTATTGCAAATTGTCTTACAGAAAGGCTTAAACTGCTATTGTGTAGTCTCATTAGACCCCATCAATTAGCGTTAATCAGAGCTAGACAAATCTTTGATGGTTTTATGGTTGCTCATTAAGTGCATTGAAGCTAAGACCCACCAAGGATCACCTAAGTTGGTGTGTAAACTAGATTTTGAGAAAGCCTATGATAGTATTAAGTGACTCTATCTTGATGAGGTGATGACCTACATGAGTTTTAGGATTAGATAAAGGGAGGAGCAGGTGGAGAACTGTATCAATTCCATAAAGTTTTCAATCCTTGTTAATGGTTGCCCAA
The DNA here is from genome assembly GCA_024699735.1 of Posidonia australis. NCBI lineage: Eukaryota > Viridiplantae > Streptophyta > Magnoliopsida > Alismatales > Posidoniaceae > Posidonia > Posidonia australis. Next base: position 49,413 of record JAMKQA010018838.1, read on the forward strand.
AGGACTTTTTTAGTTATGGAAGGGAGCTTCGTCAAGGTGATTCATTATCACCACTTCTATTCTCTTTAGTTGTAAAGGTGTTCAGCTATTTATGCATTACGTTAAGGAAAGGGTTTTTTTAAGGTTTCCAACCTTTTCGTGGTGATTGTTCTATCCCTATTCTACAATATGTTGATGATATCCTAGTATTTTGTCAGGCAACCTTAGGAAAAGTCAAAGACATTGTCTTTGCTCTAAGCTACTTTGAGATAAACATTGGCTTAAAGATCAATTTCAAGAAATCAACTACGGTTAGAGTTGGTGCTGATCCTAGCTTTGTTGATCGTACTACGGGCCTTCTTGGGTGTTGAGTAAAAAGTTTTCCAATTCGATATCTTGGTCTCCCATTGTCTAGGTCTAGGCTGAGGAAATCGGATTGGAATCCACTTATTAAGCACTTTAAGCAACATTTTGCTGGATGGAAAGTTAGAATCCTGTCCTTTGGGGGCCACCTTACATTGATCTCTTCGATACTTTCCAATCTCCCTATCTACTTCCTTTCTATTTTTTAGATTCCTGTCTCTGTTGCTAGCAAGTTAGAAAAGATTCAAACGAATTTCCTTTGGAAGGGTGGATGAAGATCCTTTCCTCTTGTTACCCGACGCAAAGTGTGTCGTCCTAAATGGATGGAGGGTTGAAGCTTCGTAACCTTCACTCTTTTAACCTTGCCCTCCTTGGAAATTGGACATGGCATTTGAGTGGGTCTCGTCCTGATAGAAATGTCCCAACACAGATTTAAAAATCTATGATTATTGGAACATGGTACAAGGTCGTATCTTAGGTAAGATGGATGATCATTTGGGAAGGGTCTCTCCTGTTTAAGGTGGGATTCTATAATCTTAGTCTAAAATGGAGTGTGGTGTGAGACTGAGAGTGGATTATGGTGACTCTTTTAGTTTTAGGTGGATCCGTAGATTGAGTCCAAGCCTTTAAGACAGTTATTTCCTTGTTTGTTCCTTTTTTCTGTATAGTCTGCTACTAGTATAAGAGAGTAGTTTGTGAAACAATGTTCTAGAGTTGTTTGGGACGTGAGATTAAAGAGGGATCTCATGGATAGGGAAGCCTTGGATCTTATTTCTCTGCTTGCTTTGCTTGAAAATGTAGGCTCAAATTACTTTTCTGTTTCATCTAATTCCCACACCTAGTTGTAAGCCAATGAGAACTTCTCTGTCTCATCTCTCTTCTCAGTCATGACTTCTGGAGTCAGGGTGGGAAGCCACTCGTGGATCTGGACCAATAAGATTCCCTTGAAGATTCAATGTTTTACTTGGCAAACCAATCATATAGGTGTGTTGCTTACTCAGCTTTGCAGAGACATGGGTTTCGCCTAGCTAGCCATTGTGCCTTGTGCTATGAGGGATAGGAGGATCTCTGTCATTTCCTATGGCGTTGCAAGATAGTGTGTGAGTGGTGGTGCTCCCTATGTAGGGGAGACTTTTTGCAATGGATGAACAGAGGATCGATAGTAATATTCTGGGACTTATAGGGTCTAAAAGGAACTTGGACTGACCATCGCAGGAGGATTTGGAGAGTACTCCCACATCCAATATGGTGTACTGGATGAATTGACCAAAATCATAGAATATTTTGGGGGAAGAGGCTTGTTCGTCACCAAGATAAAGTTATTTCTTCTGTCTTGGAATGGTGTCCTGTTGTGGATGATTGTGATGATCCTGATTGTTTCATTTGTGGCTGGTTGCAAGGATCTTTGCTGCTTTGATTGCTTTCATTATTCTTGTATTTTGTTTTGGCTTATTTGCTTGACAAGCCTTGCTGTTGTAACTCCTTTGTTTTCTTAATAAATTTTTCTTGATTACAACTCCAAAACACACAAGAGAATTTTGATCAAAAATCTATCTTTCATTCATTAATCAAAAGCTTACAACTACAAATCATGAGCCTATCAAAATCAAGTGGGAAGAGAATTTTTGTCATAAATCTAATGCTTTCAGTTTTATGAAATGGACTCGCAGCATCTTTATCATAAACCTATGTTAAACACATCTATATAATTAATTTGCACAGCTAACAATGTCAGAAAAGGCATAACGAATCTCATTTAACATGGTAGTCCCAATGGAGCATAAAATCCATAAATTGATTGTATTTATAGCCATTTCTCATTTCATAAGATTGGCTTTACATGGTGCAGTACCCCCTAGGATGGACAGACTGGACATTGAAATACTTGGACAGGCAACAATAATAAATAATCTATTTGAGAGATGGTGCAAGTGTTCAACTCAGGAGGCCTTGCACAGATCAGTCTAGAATCTTAAGTGGGTACTGGAAAAATATTCAGCACTATTAATAATTTTATGCATCGGAGTAAAATTGAAAAGCCATTTCACCTTATACATTGAATCACAATTACATGTATAAAATTTACAATAAAAGAAGTCTAATGCATTAGGAGAAAAGACTTGTTTGGCATATGAAATAAAGATATAATCACTAGACTAGCAGCATAAATTGAAATGCATTTCAACTGTATCGTATAAACTCACACGTGGAATTTCTCAATGACATGCGAATCCTATTCCGAGCAAATACTGAACTTTGATTAGTTGGATCTTCCACCCATTCTTGATGACTTCCTTGACATATCTAAGAAAGAAATTGAAGTCCAAGAATGCAGATTTAGAATATAAACTTACAGTTGCACAAGCATGAGAATGTTGATCATAGACTTTGTAGATAAGCAAATATAATTTCAGAATTATAAAACAAATTTTGAAGACAGGGATAAACTAAATATAGGTCACAAACCCAGCATATGATACATATAAAGCTCGATCACAAACAGAAACTAAAAACATGAGATAGGCAGACAGCAATGTAGTGAACAATATTAACTTGTCCATGGTAAAACACAAAAAATGTTGAAGAACATTGAAAAGGTACTGAAATGTATCTGATTTAAAATGATAAACACTGACTTTGTACATATCCTCCTTGTATAACTCTAGCATCGGGCGTACAAGTAGAATCCCATCATTAGTTGTGTCTAATGCACGATGTTCCATCTTTGATGGAAACAATTGAGAAGCAAATGCCATGCCAGCAAGTCCAAGGACACCACTATTGCGTGATAGTCTGAGAATGAATAGTTCAGCCTGCATTGATGCACATGTTGTCACAGAGAACTTGTATTGCAGATTTTCGAATACAACACATAAAAAGCAATTGCTGCTACTTTATGACTCGATCATTTTTAGAAAGTTCTACAATTCTACTCGAAAAATACACACAGTAAATTTAATTAATGAGAAACAATTTCATATAGTGTTTTGCTTATGTCAAAAAGTTGTTTTTCTTTTGCTTCTTTTCTCCTAAGACATAAGATTCTCATCATTTTATGTGCACCTCCATTTCCCTCTTGCACCCAATATATTTGACAGCAATTCTAATCACTACTTTATTATTACTTTTGCCATTTAATCCCCCTCTCTTTCATTGCAATTAGCAACCAAGATATTCAACATCAGCTTTAACCACTATGAACAAAGTTCCTGAAGTTCCAAACAAGAAGTCCTTATTCCATGACACCTGTGAGATCTACCAGTCAAGCTGATTAAAATTAAAAAAGCTTGCCAAGTCAGAATAACTTGGGAGCAAGGACCTAACCAGATTAAGGAATACATTGAAAGACAATAATATCCATATTAGATCAGTTGATCTCTGCCATAGTGATGAATGATATATTACTGCTTAGCGTCAGCCCCATGACTACAGCCCCAGAAAATTTGTCAGAGTTGTTTTGGCTCTGTAAAATTGAAATTAGACGTTTTTCAGATTTTCCTTCCATCATTGCTATTGCCTCAAACAGATGGGTTCAGGTTAAGGTCAGCTGTGGCTAAGCATGCAAGACGTGTGGCAGGTGCCCAGCCCCTTTAATAAAGAGGTCATATTTCTTACCCGAGTAAGACCTGTTCCAGGCTTGGGTTGTTCAACCCCACTCACTTGATGGACACAATTAAAATCAGGTTGACAAATGATCCAAAGACAATATTAACTAATAAATTTTGCTAATTTCATTTATTCAATTTGAAAAAGGAAACACTAAATGTTATATTTACAATTAAAAAAAAGGCTGGTTGTTCTGGACATGCAAAATAACGTCCTACTAGCTCTACTCCAGGACGTACTAGGCATTAAATTTGAAAGTAACAACCCAATACCCATGCCAACTTTACAATTTTATGTGAAATATATATTTAGCTGCTTGTGAACAATTGGTTACTGTTTTATTGGCTCCTAATCCCTTTTTTAAAATGATTCGATCACAAACAATGTGTGACCAATTGGAAACTGATATAGTAGAGAAGATTTCATAATTTTTGAAAGTATTTTAGTATTCTTTTCATTTATTTTATTGCACAGTATACATTGAATAATTCGTTGTGAAGTGATGAATGCATAAAAAGGTCATTCCTAGATGTCAAAATTTGAGAAATATTGATCTGGAATTCTGGACACAATCTGATCCTTGCCATTGCAATTATTTTGGACCCAATGTACAGGGTCCAATTTGTGGAATATTTTTACAATATTTAATTTCAGAAATATTGGTCTAAATGTATTAATCGATCTAGCCCATCGGTTGACTTTTGACACTACCAGAACCCAACCCAACCTGTTTGACAGTCCTAAAATCACGTGCCATGTAATGCTTTTGATTTGTGAATCCTATGGAATCAAAGTACCTCAGTTTGTGGTGTTTTTTGTCGTGAACTTAAAGTGATGTGATTTTAAGTTATGTTCCTTTGTTACAGATTTATCAAACAATTACCTCCCTACTTTTGTTGTGAAATGATGATTGTAAAAGACAACTAAGAAACACTGTAAGTTGCAAGGGCACCTCGACTTTGATTCAGTTAGTACACATTACAACTCAGCTAGCTTGTATGAGATATACTAAGTTAATGATGAGACAAAAACTAGACCACACTAAACAAAAATACATGCACCGGATCAATGTGGAGAACAATAACCCATAAAGCATACCTGGTCATCAGCATGGTGCCCTATGAGTAAAACCCCTATCTGGTGATGAATACACACATCCTGAAAAATCTGATACCTGGGATCAAAGCCCAATAAAGTAAACAAATTCTAAATCGTGAAATTTACAAGAGGAAAAAACAATACATGATAATCCTAGTACTAGCAATCAAGGGAAATATTTGAACAGAAGTTGAATAGCAATCGAAGAAGAAAACAAAAAATATAAAACCCACCGCATCTCACGAGCTGCTTCTTCCAAATGACCCAGCTTCGGTTTACCATTGGGCCAATCACAAGGCAGAATCTTGCATCTTATGCCTACACTAAACCAATCACTTCCTACTTAAACCTGAATCACCACCTAGAATGCATGCACCAACTGAAAAGCAAAAGTAAAAAAATTGAGAAATGAGAACAACTAGTGAACAACTACCCATCTCAGACACCCTGGCACAGACCACCTTGGCCTCCTCGCTACTCTCCGGACGCAGCTTATGATCAACAACAATCCCAAGAACCCCGTCAACGAAACTCGAATTCCCAGTTCTCCCCTTCACACCCCCAGCCATCCACTCCGCCGTCAACACACAGAGCGCCATGCTGTCCGCACCACCCGACACTCCCAACGCTGCAATCAACCACATGAAATCAACACCAAACACTACAAATAAAGAAACAAACAGAAAATGGGAAAAAGATTGTGGAGTCCGGACCGATACGGTGGTTGGGCTTGATACCGGCCATGGCCATCCTCCTGGAGAAGGCTGCACGGTACCGGTCCATTTCCTGGCCGGAGGCGGAACTATTGCAGAATAAGTGGCGGAGGTGGAGAGAGGGGGAAGTGGTTCTGATGCAGGAGAGCATTTCTGCGAAGAATGGGAAAGAAAGAATCTCGCACTCCACTGGGGAGGTGAATATTCTAGGGTTTTTCCGACCAGAAACAGGAAACGACATATTTATAGTTCCCGCCATTCGAAAGGAACAGGACCTCGTCATCAAGCTTTAATTTAATGCATTTACTACTATTTTCAAAAACTATATTTTTCTTTTTGCAAGTTAATTATTGACTAATAGGAGTAGTATGCTAATAGATTAAGAATAAGAGGTTCACCAGTTATTTGTTAAAATATAAAGATATATTAATAATTTTGATTAAGAATACACGAGGAAATACCATACCAAGTGGTTTTATTTGCAAACCATGACGAGCATACTCGTGGACGACATTGGTGTAAACACGAGCTTTGATGAAGTGCCTACAAAAATAAGATTCCCCTGTGATTTTTTATTTAACTTTCTAAAGTGATTTTGCTCCTCCTTGAAGTTGAGATTTTGTATTAATCTATTTTGGTAGTAGTTCTTCTAAGCAGAACCTACAAGTAACCACCAAATTCTAATACCACTAATAAATTCATGAAAATAGGGACACGGGCAAATACATGAAGATGGTGAACCAAACATGGTACACAAAATGAAATCAAGGATCCTCACAAATATTAAAACTAGCATTCCAACACACAGACTAGCTTTGTGACAATAATATTTATGATTTCCCGCATAAGATTTTCTAAAAGCCGATAAGCCATAGCTCTCCTACCAGATGATTTGGAACACCATGATCTAGAAATGCAACAAAAACTAGTGGAACCGTAAAAAGAATATAGCACTTGATCATTTTGAATAAAGGATAAAATACATCACATCATTATAACTATAAAAACTTCATAAGAAACAAAAAAATTGGCAAGCCGCATTGATGCTCTCTCACAATTTCTACAACAGGAAGAATAGAAAGAAGAAGAGTGTTTTCACAATTCTCGGCCCATGCGTTTTATCTGGATCTACCACAGTTTCTACAGCAGGAACAACAGGAAGAAGGAGAAGAGTGTTTTCACAATTCTTGCCCCTTGCATTTTATCTGGATCCACCACAGTCCTAATCATCTTTGCTATCTTCATTTCAGAATTTGGGTACCTTCACTACTTGTCCCAGATGGGTTTTGGCCATACTCAGTGGTGGCAGCACTATTTTCTGTGGTCGCATGTTCTTGGCTATCAAGTGCAAGTTTCCTGAATTTTTTCATGTCCTCGGTGTACTGAGAGGCATCAAAATCAGAACTCCCATATGAGCTGAAAAGTGAGCTGTGACCAGGTCTCATGCCTTCATTAAGATTCTCAAGAGAGACATCCCCTTCCAAAGCCCGGACAATCTGAACAATTAATAGTTATAGTTAAACAAGAAGCAAGTACCAACCAAATCCAAAAAGTCAACGTGTCAATCGTATGTCAAGCATGAAAAATCAAGTGAGCAGAAATGACACTTGACTGAAAATTACCTAGATCACATCTAGAACACATGCATAATTGAAGAGAAGAAGCATCATTATAAAAAAAGGGATTTCAGTATATACATAAATGTTTGGGAGCATAGTTGTTATATTGTAGTTGTACAAAATATATTTTCAAAAGTAAAATTCTAACAGGCCCTCTATAGCAGCCTATGCATAGGCATGGGCTTGTCCTATTTTAACAGGGAACCTATGGTGCCAAGATCATTGTGGAGTGCAGGTTGCAGTTTATAATTCAGACGGTTACAACTTTGCCAAGGCATAGCTATCAGACATCCATTAAGAAACTGAATAAGGAAAGCATGACCATGGTCAACATTAACACCTGAGAATGGTGATTTTTCAAAGAAAATGAAAAGATGGCCGATATTTGCAAGACGAAAATACTGGAATCAAGCTTCCTTATAATAGGATCTTGAGTGAGAAAGCGTCTCTCAAAAAACTAAATAAAAATATTGCTGAACGGCCTCTGTACTTCCTCTTTTATCAGAAAGGTTTCTTTCTTTACTTGTCAGTCATGAGAAAGGCACAATCATTTAACAACCAAAGATGTGAGGTGAGAGAGCAAAATCACTGTGCTTTTACAAGAAAGTCAACCGATTACAGAAAATCACTCATTATCATCTTTATAAAGGACGGAGGTGGTAATTGGTCAAGGTTCCAAAATGAATAACAATGACTTAGTGCAGTGGATAAACTGATAAAAATAACAAATTACCTGGCTCATCCGTGGGCGACGCCTTCCAGAGTGCCGTACGCATGCAGCAGCACAACCAATCATGCATGCCATTTCCTTGGGGTTATAACTGAGTTTCAAACGTGGATCAGCGAGGGCATCATAATTACCTTCATCTAGTGCTCGAGTTAGTAAAGGTCTTGCCTGCAACGAGAAAAAATAACCAGCATTAAGAACTAGGTAAACTGTGAAAAACAATATTAACTAAAAAATATATTGTAAAATAAATATTGCATTAAATTTCAGGAACAACAACGTTTTACTTTTTGATCTAACCTAAGACATTTCTAATTAATTGTAGAGTGCAACATAATTCAACATCAGATGGATGAAAAACTATTGCTGCACAACACTAACCCAGTCCACCAAACTATCATCCATGAAAGCATTAGTTGTATCAACTGGTCGTTTTCCACTTATCAACTCGAGAAGCATGACTCCAAATGAAAAAACATCAGATTTATCTGTGAGTTTGCCACTAGATGCATACTCTGGAGCCAGATACCTGAAGCAATGAGCACACGCACAAAATCAAATGAATGAATGTGAAATATTACTTCCATTCCATGGCGATAAGTTTGAAAAGGGTACACAGCCAATCTAATAGTGATAAGTGTAATATAATTGATTCTATTAATGCACAGAGACTCCACTTGTTGGAATTCAGGGTGGCACAAACTAATCAGCATTACAGAACCCTAGAAAGTATTCGTACATGTAAAACATTGATGTTCAAAAGTGAAGGAGCTTCAATTTTCATTGCTTCAAGTAAGCCACGTAAACAGACAACCCACATAAAGTGCAGTTAGTAGGCAAAAAAGTTGGGCAAGGCTTACCCAAAAGTACCCATGACTCGAGTTGTGACATGGGTGTTGTCATCAGGAGAGAATCTAGCTAACCCAAAATCAGCCACCTGAGAATAATCAGTAACTCTCAAATTCATAAAACAATTGAAAAAAGTAAACTTTGTTTGTACGGGATACTTAACTGCAATAGAAAACATATTTGATATGCAATTTAACCAATGTATGTGACAGGTGAAATCAAGAATATTATAATAAATTTCATGAAGCATGCTTAAACATAAGCCCACCCATTATCTGTTACTGGAATGTGCTGCTTCACAAAGAATACAATGATCTTTATTTCCTTTCGATTCAATTCAAAGCTTCTTCTTTTTTAACTGATAGGTGCTTTCCTTTTGGGATTTTCTGGGACATTCAAATGTCCCATAATAGCACAACAGCCTTTTACACTCTTTTTACATAGGGTTGAATGTCCCATATATGTTCAGTTTATGTGTGACTAAAACCGATGTACATGTTTTTGAGTTGGTAACCGAGATCCAACCTTGTTCATGTGTTTGTAGTTGTTGTTTGTCATAGTAGTTTGTATCATGACCTCTTCTTCTGCATCCAACACCATTAGTGATGCATGACTGCGAAATCTCAATGGAACTACTATCAAACTCAATGGTAACAACTATTTGTTATGGTCCAAATCCTTTACTGTATTTCTTGGTGTACTTCGAAAAGTGAAGCACATCACATATGTTCCTCCGACTGCAAAGAATCTCACATATGATGATTAATTCGCCTCTAACTATGGAGTTATATCATGACTTGTTAACAGCATGAATCGAATATCACCCCAGATGTCATGTTTTTAACTTCAACTAAAAAGATATGGGATATACTAAAGGAGACGTACAATCATGAGAAAAACATATCCCATGTCTTCAAAATATGTGAAAAGTTTTTCTCTCTTCAAAAAGGAGATTGTTTTCTTCAAGAGTTTTATACATCGCTTCACTTCCTTATAGATGAACTAGATACTCATCAACCGAGTATCACTGATCCAAAGATCTTCAAAGAATATCGTGATGGTTTAACTATTGCAAAGTTGAGCTTCGTTTGGATATGACCTCCTAGATTTGTAATCATGTTCTTGGTATTAATATAGTTCCATCTCTATCCTCCACGTTTACACATATGTTACATATTTCTACTTATGTGTCCATCTCTATGTCTGCAGTCTGTCATGATAGTTTCCTCTAAAGGCCATGATTATAGACGTGGCCGAGATTATTCTTTAAATGAAGAACATGGCACTCGCAAGTGCGATCACTATAGTAAGTCTAACCACATCTCTAACAAGTATTGGGACAAGTTCGACCAACTTGATTGAGCTCATCTTGCTACTACAGAGGATGTTATTGGTAATCAATCTTCGTGGGATGTTACCATCTCGTAAACAAAGTACAATAAATTTCTTCAATCACAAGCAAACCAATCCTCTGCCACTACTTCTCAGACTACCACTTTGGTACAAGTACATTTTTTTAGTCTCTAAAGACAATTTCTGAACTAGAGACTCAGGTGCCTCTACACATATGCCAAGTACACGTGATTTATTTACCCATTTATCCAGTCTATCCGAAAAGCTTTCTTTAAGTTAGTTCATTGTGATATATGAAATCTACTTGTGTCTCATCTATTTCTGGTTATCATTATTATATTTTTTCATTAATGATTATTCTCATATTTCATAGATGTATCTTCTTAAAGACGGAGCGTATGTTCTCAATGTTAATAAAAAATTCTTTGTTGAAACTATAAATCAATTTTCTTCTTTGCCTAAAACTTTTTATACTAACAATGCTTTGAAATTTGTTCAAAAAGATCTTCAAACTTATTGTGCCTATTTGAGTATTTTACATTAAACTACGTATTCTCGTACATTCCAATAGAATAGTATTGCAAAGAGAAAACATAAATATATTCTTGATGTTACTTGCATCATTATGTTGCAAATGAATGTCCCTAAATATTTATGATTTGATATTGTTTTTACAACTACCTATCTTATCAATAAGATACCCTTTGCTGCTCTTGGTGGAACTCTACCCCTTACAAGACTGTGTCATGATACTCCTTTATTTCATTTACCTCCTAAGGTATTTGGATGTACTGCTTTTGTTCAAATTCTTTCTCGAGACATTAACAAATAATCACCTCATTCCATTAAATGTATATTTGTAGGGTATTCTAAGACTCAAAAAAGATACAGGTGTTATCACCTTACTACTAAACGATACTATGTTTCTGCTATGTTACCTTCTTTGAATCTCAACCCTTCTTTCACTCTACGGACTCATGTCCAAGGAGTATTCTTCTTCTTTTTCATGTTGAGGATTCTCTCATGGTACTTATTGTACCTACTGCTATTCAAACCCCCACACATCCTTTACAGGTCTATCAACACTGCCAACAAGAACATCATACACCTCCTGTCAAGCCACCACAACCATGATGAGTCTCCCTCAGACCTTCAAGACCCTATCGTTCTTTGAAACGATAAACGATCTACCACTGCTTATCTTATTTCTAAATTTGTTTCTTCACCCATCATTTTGACATTTTACATTGTCTATTTTGTCTAAGTCTATTCCAGCCATTACGAAAAGGCAATTCTTGTTTCTCAGTGGAAAGAAGCAATGGATGTGGAAATGTAGGCTTTATTATGTCGTAGTACATGAGACTTGATTTCTCGTCCAGTTAGGATTAATGTAGTTGGATGATGTTGGATCTACACCATCAAGTACAAACCTAATGGTTGTGGATCGCTACAAAGCTTGTCTTGTTGCCCGTGACTTCACTCAAACATTTGAGGCAGATTACAATGAGACATTTCTCCTGTTGCTAGACTAAACTCTATTCGTATATTGCTCTTTATCGCCATCAATCAATTATAGGTGTTATGTCTGGATGTCAAAAACGCATTTCTATATGATGATTTGACAGAACACATACTAATGGATAAAGTATGTTGCTCAAAGAGAAGATAATGTATGTCTTCTCAAAAAAACTAATTATGGGTTAAAGCAAAGCTCAAGAGCCTTGTAAGAAAAACAAGATTGTCATGGATAATGAGTTTCAACGATATACTGTTGATCATTCAGTGTTCATCGGAAAGTTAAGCAGAGATAGTGCTCTCCTCGTAATGTATGTTGATGACATTCTTCTTACAGGCAGTGACATCATAAGAATTATGAAAATAAAATAGTATTTGAATAAGTATTTTGTCATGAAAAGACAAGTAAAGGATGAAATATTTTCTGGGACTTGGCTTTGCTTATGGCAAAGACTGAATAGCTCTATCATAGAGAAAATATACACTTGAACTTCTCCAAAAAAACTAGACTTTTAGAATATAAACTAGAAAAGACTTCTATAGATCAAAATCTAGATTTTCAAGATAATACCTCAGAAGTCTTTACAAATGTTGGACAATATAGGCGGTTGATTGAGAAACTTATCTATTTAACTGTCATACGTCCATATATTTCCTATATTATAAGATTACTTACTTAATTTATGCATGAACCTAAGATGATCCATTGGAAAAGAGTTATGCGTGTATTAACATGCGTTAAATGAACACATGGCAAAGGTCTTGTATACAAAAAATGTGGACATCTTGTGGTTGTAACCTGCTGAAGGAGATAGAAAGTCCACTTCAGGTTACTATACCTATGTAGGAGGCAATCTAGTTACTTATAGAAGCAAAAAGTACAATATGGTCTCCAAATATTATGCAAAATTAGAATACCGACACAAACTACTTATAAGATGATATGACTAAAATCATTGTTCACAGAGCTTGATTTCACGATAAAGAATGCAATGTCTATACAAGGTGACAACCAAGCGACCATCTTCATTGTCCATAATTCAACATTCCATGAACAACCAAAGTATATTAAGGTCAACTATCACTATATTCGAGATACTATGATCAAAGGAATCATTTCTATTCTATACACTCCATCGTCCAAGCAACTGACAACATCTTCACAAAAAGGCTGAGTGTTGACATTTCTAAGTCTCTTTGTAATAAACTAGGGTTGATAGATATATATGCTCTAGTTTGAGGAAGAATGTTATATCTAATATTGTTTAATGTTATAGGTTATATGTGCAAATGAATATCTGTTTGCTTAGCATGTATATATGTAACTAATCCTCTCAATAGATAATGATTCTCTCTAATCTCAACAGTATCAATCACCCCCTATCAAAATTTTAAAGAAGGTTGGTTTTGCATACACATGTTTACCTTTGCCTCAAATTTGAAGTCCAGAAGAATATTCGCTGCCTTTATATCACGGTGAATAATTTTAGGATGACCTGGACATTACGTTGGATGAATAGTATACATTCAGTAATTGGAAAGTTGCATGTATAAATTTAATATTTCATAAAGGCCAATGCAGATCTACAAATGACAATATAATATAAAACTGAAGAAAATAGCTCACAGTCTTCGTGCAGATAAGCCAATCCTTTTGCAGCACCCAATGCAATTTTTAATCTTGTAGGCCAATCCATAACTGGTCGTCCTTTTCCTTCAAGAAAGTATACATTGGAATAATGAGACACGTCTATGACATTTGTCAAGAAAGCAACAAGGAGAGGTAGTTAATGATAGGATGAAAATTTTCAAAATGCAACAAACAACATAAATGCACTTCTATTGCCATCCTTAAAGAAAATTTCAAAAGGTCACTTTGCAAACTACCTATCCCAAATATAAAAAACAGGAAGATAACTATGTATCTAATGTTGGTAAGTCAGAAAATACAAAGGGAAAAGCTCATTAGACTTAGGCCATGTTGGGACACGATTTTGTGAACTTAGTTTTCACTAGATTCCTTCTTTATGACGATCAATAACTTCCAAAGGACTTTTCTATCAAGGAGAGGTAATTAATTTGCTTCTGTTTTAATTCAAAAAACATCAAAGAGATAATAACTAGAAAATTGGATTCTATCAAATCCATATTTTCTAGATTACTTGAATTAATAAATTTGTCAAGCACTGCAACACAAGTGTTCAGCTCATCAAAACATTTAATTCAAGTTTCTCTACACCAATTAACTACCATACTCATTTGCACTATGCATTGGATAGAGTGCATGTCTAAGAAGGGAAAACATTTTCTATTTTTTGAGTGATGAAGGTAAAGCCTTGTCAATGAAAAACTAACCAGTCACTTGTTCTGGTTTATGCAATCAATTTATCGACCAAGGTAGATTCAGATGATTACCATGCAGATGAAACTCCAATGTGTTGTTAGGAACAAACTCATAAACAAGCAGCATTTTGTCCTCATTAATGCAATGTCCAACCAGTGAAACTAGATGTTTGTGATGCACACGGCTAATGGTTTCGATTTCAGCATGAAATTCACGTTCCCCTTGCCCACTTCCAGCTTTCAGCTGCTTGACTGCAACTTCTTTGCCATTTGGAAGCATTCCTCTATGGACATATCCAAAGCCACCTTGTCCAAGGAAATTGGCCTCGGAGAACCCATCTGTTGCTATCAGCAGGTCTTCATAAGAGAATGTACTCTTTAAGAAACCAAGGGTGACAATTGGTGATGGTGGAGGCAACGGATTTTCAAAGGCCGATGAACCAGAAGATTCAGTGTTGTTTATGGGTTGAGAGGAAGGAAGTCGGACAGGTGATAGGGGTGGCCGTGAGGCATATGCTGGCGGAGGAGGAAGTGATGGGATTGTGACGGCATGATCCGCACGTGGAGGAATATTGTATTGCCAATTTTGGTGTTCTCCACCATAGAGGTTATCTGAAAATACCAACAGTGAGCAATGAGAATTGAAAATTGATTGATAAACAAATCTCTATCACGATATAAAGTAGTCCAACATCTGAAACAATGTTACTGAAAGAAGGCTTAAAAGGAAAGCTGTTATCTGAAGGTGACACACAAGAGGGACCAGAAGAAAGCACGTTCATCACTAGAAGGGCAAAATTTATCTTTGGAGTTGAAAAACAGGCTATGAAGTAAATAACAATATCTTTTTTTATTTCTCACCAAGACATTCCGAAAACCTGCTCGAATTTATGGTGGTCTCACAAACTTCGTAAGACCAGTAACTAAAAGCAAAACATATTAACTGTATCACAGAAGCAAATTGGACTGCAAGTATTAAAAATGTTATCGAGAAACATACACTAGCAACTGGAGCTGAACTTTGGAATTTTTCCACTGCCGTTAGCCTAATTAGAAAGCTCTGGCTCCTCCATTAATGTTTTTCATCTATTGGTGACTTAAAGAGAAAACTTCTTTAAAGAATTACTTAATATAAATTCGATATGGTAATGGCAACACTAAACAGGAAGAAGTAGTCATTCCAATCAGCTACTGAAGTGAAGTTGAATCTAATCCCCGTGCTTAGGTAATGCCTACTTCTATTAGGCAACAAGGTAAAATTTCTAGGTAGTCCCAAACCATAAAAGAAAAGGATTGATGATAACCTCGATAATCTGGTCATTCATCCTTTAGTTAAGCATCTACAGGAAAATTCAGACAATGAAAGGAAGAGTAGTCTGTTGCTGACTTGCCTACTTTAAAAAATCAAGTTTTTTTATGTAAATAGAACTGTCCTCTTTCGTCACAAGGAGACACTAAACAGATACAAAATTTTCTGCATCTTCTCCCCGACGTATTCCTCAGATACCGGAATTAATTTAGTCAACGAATGTGTCAACATAACCCACGTTAATCCTAACCATCAAAATCAAACGTTTCGTCCCAAATCACATACTTATAAACTATTCGGAAATCCCGGATCCATCATCAGAATTTAAAAAGAGGAAATCCGACATCTCTGGCACACAATAATATACCCCCAGATGTAGACAACGTGACGAAAAAAACAAAACAATGACGGGGTTGACCAGAATTCAGCAAACCAAACTCCCTTCAGAGAGCGGTCAAGATCATCAACATATACAATTTTTTTTAAAAAGCCCGATCTTTTGAACCAGAGAAGAAAAAAAGGCACCCTTCTGCTGAGGTGGCGGTGGCGGTGGCGGTGGCGGTGGCGGCCGTGGATGGCCCCCGTAGTGCTGCATCTTTGTTCCACTCCGCCGCTTCTTCCACTTCCAGCAGGTGAACAAGAGTACGAACAGCAGCAGAACGACCGTCCCTCCCACAGAAATCCCCACCACAAATGGCGCCGAACTCAGCCCCGAGGACGGCGAGGAACCCGTGCCCGACGGAGATGAGCCCGGCCCAGAGGCCTGAGGCAGAGGCGGCGAAGAAGAAATACCTCCACCGCCACCTGGATGTATCAGTGCTGGTGATGGTGGAGGAGAAGTGGAAGCAGCAGCAGGACGTGGGGCTAAGCTAGTGGTCGGAGGGGACGAGTTAAGGGGAGGTGACAAGGTGGCAGAGGAGTTGGAGGGAGTAGAGGCGGAGGGAGGAGGGGGGGAGGGTGGTGAAGCCGTTAGCGGCGATGTGGAGGCCATCGGCGGCCGCGGTGGCGGTGTGGAGGAGTGCTGGGTTTGGGCAGTGTGAGGGATGACAGGGATACGGAATTTGGAACAGTGTCGTAAAGAGAGTGGGGCCCAGTACTGGTTTTGAATCGCTTTTCTGCAGGGCTTGTGCCTTTGTGCGGAAAGTTTTTTTTTTTCTGTAAACGTTAATTAATATATATTATATTCAAATACTTTACCATGAAAAATCATGATGTTCGTGGGACTCGAACTCCGACTTCTTGTACAACCACAAAAAGACTTCACCGTTAGACCACGTGGCTGCAGACAAATGCGAAAAGTTGTATGCCATTAAATAATATTTTATTAATTTTTTAAAGTAATTTCTTTCTATGTCAATTGTGTGACATAAGTGGAGATTTTTTTAAAATTTGGGGAAAACATAATAGAAATATATTTTTTTTCAACAATAATTTATAGATAGACGGAAAAAATTCAAACTTCTAAATTTATCAAACATAATTTTTCTATTAAAAAAATCATTTACCACTCTCTATGAAGATTATTTTAAAAACCAAAAGTCTAAAACAATCAAACAAAAGGATTGTTATATCACATGAACTTGTACAAAATTGATTATTATTATCTCGACATTATTATTTTTCAATAAAAAATGCTATCTCTGTATTTCTATTTGCGTACAATTGTTGTTATTTTTATAAATAATAATAATATGCATGCCTTGTGTGGTAAAAAAAATTCTAGAGAAAAATTAGTCTGATGTATGAAAAAAATGTAAACACTTAGAGTTAATCTTTTATTTCAAGCTTTGCTAAATAGTGAATTTCTTATTTCTTTTGTTGAAAGTATGTCGAGGTCAAGTCTACTTTCTTAAAATTGATTTACATAGTGTGTAGTTTTTGTTTATTTATTTTTTCGTATAGTATCCATGAGATTATATCACCGAGTTATAATGACAATTGTTTATTTATAACTATAAATCCTATCATCTATATATTTAAATGAATAGTCAAGAGTAAAAATTTTAATATCCAACAAATTTTTTGGGACATATTCTTCAATTTATAATGAGATTAAATGGATGATTGGTGATGAATGACTCTTGTTCGTTGGGGAAAAGGATTCCTAGAAATATTGTGATTGTTTGATTGAAATCCAATGTATCTAATATTAACTAGGTGGAATTTATATCCAAATCCAATCTCCATGTATTTATCTTATTCCAATTTTTTATACAAATATAAACAACTACATAATGAGTAAGACATTTATTCTTTTTCCAGAAAGGTTAAAGTTAAATAAAGAAGCTGATAATACTTTTGCTATGGTAATTAACTAACAAATCCTACACAGCTTTTGATTTAAAAGGAAAAGGAAAACAATACTTTTTGGAGGAGACTCATGTGTGACCTTCTTTACTTTGTCTTTTTATTTTTGACTCTCTTTTCAGCTTTTGTTTACTTGCTTCCTTTTCTGTTGTAGCAGGAACATTTAATTACATATTTGTTTGAATTCCATAAAATAATGAGGCACAAGCTGGCATTTTCCAAGTCTGTTTCTTACAACTCAGCATCACATGAGGAAATATCTTATTTTATTGGAACAGAAAACATCTTTCCTTGAGCTTCCTCTGACACAGTCCATAAGACCATGGCAGTTGCCAACTTCGCCTTCTTCGTTCGTTTATCATTTACTTCATTCACATTCTGACAGAAAGTTTCCCTAATTCCTACAATCCTTCCTTCATCGACATGCTACTCGTTTCTTAACTCTTAAGTTTGTGTTCCAATTTGGAGTGCAGACCATTCATTCTATTATAACCAAACCGTGCAAGCTCATCTTTTTTCACGTGAACCCTACGCTTCAGTTTCAGCTTCCCGGTGGTAAGAACAAAGTCGACAGTTTTTTTTGATATAATTGTTACCTATTTAACCTTTATTTAGCATACGTGTTAAAGTGTAAGATTGGCGGCCTGGAATCATGTATTGAAACTTGAGAAGTTTAGGCATGCGGTTAAATCTCTGTGCTGAGAGGTATTTCCAACTTATATAAAGTAATTTCATTTATTTTTAATAATCTGGTGTACACCTTCCATATTGGCAAGAGTTTCAAATCTGCCCTTGTACTCAGATTTTATTTGTTTGGGATATATCATTGGTACCTTCAAGATTTGAATGACTAAGTTACCCCTTTCTATGCCATGCTTTTACATATATTTACTAATTGGTGACATAAAAAAGAAAGTAAGGGTGACTTACTTATTTTGGTATCGTTTGTTTATTGGATCCTAAAATTTTGAATCGGTGTAGAGTTGACATTGTAGATGCTTCATCAAGCATCTTCTGCAATGCTAATCCGATTGAAGTTCGAAGCTACGTTTGGCAAATAAGTTCCATACAGCTCCTTAACACATTTCATCAATCATTTACTTCCTATTTTGCCCTCGACGAGACAAACTTTGAGGCTCCATCCCTCCCCAATCCTTATACCATGGCGAGAGGATGTAAGACGTAGCAACACGTTCACCATTGAATGAGACCATGGAAGGAGATGGGAAGAGGGCAAGAGCATGAACCTAAAGGGAGATCAAGAGACAATGGAGAGCAAAATGTCCACCACCCTTGTTAAGCTTCTACATTTTAATGGTATCGTCACTTGTCCTCCTTCGAATGTTATCGTTGTAGGTGGAGGAGGAATATAGAGAGAAAGAGAACGAAGATGATCGACAAAGGATCCAAAAGGATTAATTTTGATAGAAGATGGAGAACACCTTTAGTATGTCATTAATTGTAAATAATCAACAATATTATGGTAACACTGATGAAAACTTAAGGATAAATCACTTTTTTAACAAAGAATCTTCTAACTCCAAAATTTCAATATTTTGTTTGGGATGCTGACTTCCATTGCCTCGAATTTTGCGAGGGGCTCCCTGTTTCTACAAGCAAACAATACCTTTGTCTTTAAAAATGTAAGAGCAGGGGTGATTTGGAACTCTTGCAAAGAATGAAGAGGACACTTTGAATCATTGAAAATTGAGGATGTTATTTGATATATAATTTTTTTTGTGACGGTCCCAGCCTGGGATGTCAACTCAATGGTTGGATGAATCTTAGCCAGTCTTGAAGTCCAACGTCTAGTTTACGTTATTTTTGTCAATTAAATATTTCAATTTAAGAAGCTTCCATTAAAAAGCTACATGTAGACTTGACATTGTGTTTATGTGGGTTATTGTCATATCTCACGTGGAATTTGTATATATGAAAATATGGTTTTTGAGCATGTCAACGAGAATAAATGATTGAGTTTTGATGTGATTTGGGCATAAGACCTATGTTTTTTAATAAAGGAATAGAGTTTTGTGAAATGAAAGGTTTTAAAAAGTAGTTTTGAAGAAAACCCATATGTTTTGAAAATGGATTTGTTTTGGTTTTGCATCCATGTGGTTATGATGTGTCAACAATATGGATTGAAACCAATTGTCAAACATGATCATAGTTGTCGAGTTGGGGGCGGTCGAGAGATGTCAGATTACCCCACTTGTGGTGGTATAAGCTGGACCTAGAGATATGAGACCTAAGTGTTTAAGTCATCGATAGTGTCACGTTTTAAATTTTCCGTAATAATTTAAACAAATTAAATTACGGGAAAATTAAAACTAAATAGAAAATATCAAACTACCAGAAACTTGTGTGTGCGGTTAGGACACTCCGATCTATATGCACTACACTAAACCACTCACATGTCTGCACTTGCAAACCAAAACCACAAGGAAAACGCATGAGTGACCAAAGTCACCCAGTACACACCCCACGAAAACCGTGGAAAACAAAACTATAATTATTTTCCCTTTTTAAATTCATTTCGCAAACAATTTCTCAAAACCTCAGAAATTAGGCCCACACCTTCCAAAACCACAAACCAGGGCTCTACTAGCCCAAAGCCACAAGCAAAGGCCCTCAATGGTCAAAACCACACAAAGTGAGTCGGGAAGCCCGGAGTCAGGCAACCTAACTCTAGCCACACGCAGTCCACTAAGGAGCGACCCCAGCGTTGTACATTGCCACGGTGACAGCCACCTTGTGCAGGAGCGTTCACCATCCCACGATTCCCTTTCCTCAGGAGAACCCTCAGAAGCCAACCCCTTCCTGGGAAGGCTGTCCTGTCTCTCAGGACGCTACCAGTTACGGGCACGTGTCCCACCTGCACCGGCCACCACAGGATATGCCTCCTCACAGCGTCCTCCAGACACGGTGCTCAGGAGGGAGCATCATACCTCCACACCCGACAACACCCTAGCCTCAGTGTTCACAGCGATAGTAAGAGTATCATACATCCCCGTCATGTCACAAGACACCTCAACCCGCGGACCACAACCCTAGCTTTAAGACGACAGTCAAAGAGTCTCATACCTCCAAGACCCGACGCCCCTCAGCCTCAGGTATCTCGGCCCCTGACCTCAACCAGGGAGTCGCGCCAGATTACTCGAGAATGTCGTCACATTCCCTGGTCTCGAAGACATAGTCCCACACTATCTCGGCCCGCACACAGAAAATCAGGAAAACATTTTCCAAAATAGGCCAACTATTCCTTGAAATCCATTTCCAAACTATTTTCATATCTTTTAAAATTCTTCCAAAACCTCGACAAAACGGCGCATCAGGTGTCCTAAGAGACAACCACTAATGACCCACATCCCTCTCAATGGGAAAAAACATGGCAATTCAAAAAGCCCTCGGAAAACGCATTTACAAACTCATTTGAGCCCAGAATCGGCATGTTGGAAACCCCTGGTTCGGTAGGTCGATTCTGGATCGGTTGATCAAATCAGGTCAACGGTCAACACTCAGGCCAAATTCGATATACCATCCAAAAACGGATGACCGAATCTCGACCAGAGGACCTAAACTAATAGAAAAACGGTATGCCGAGCAGAATCGGTATATCGAAATCCCCTGATTCGGTATGCCGTTTCCATTCGGTATGTCGTTTCTGCGAAACCAGAAAACGGCCCAAACCCTACCGTCCGAAATCGCCCAACTGGGACCTTTGATCGGACCTGCTAAATAAACACCAAAAATCTTGCATAAAACATAAGATGTAAACCCTCGAGTCTACTCTAAAACCCAATAAATAAAACTAAAATCCATTCACCATGCATCAATATATAAAATCACAAAGGCAGAAGGGTCAAAACGACCCAAAACGCAACTATCGGCATAAATGCTCCATAAATTCTCAATAAATCATAATAAATTTTAGGAAAGTAAACTTACCTAAATTCCATGCAATCCTAGCATTTTCTACCAATTTCATGCTCTCTATTACATGAGGTGGAGATGCGTACCTGAAAACGCCTCCGGCGATTCTCGGTCGACTCCGGCGAACTCCCCGCGACCACGGCCTCGCCAAGACCACAGGAGCACGCCACGACCACAGGAGCACGCCAGGCAAGCTCCGTGCACCACTTCGAGCATCACAGCCCTCCGCTTCGCTCCCTCGACCTCTCTCTCTCTCTCAGCGTGGGAGAAGGGGAAACAGGGAAACAGGGGAAACAGGGGAGACAAGTGGAAAAAAGAAGGAGAAAGGAGAAGGAAGGAGAAGGAAAAGTGGAGAGGAAGAGAAAGAAGGTGGGGGAGGAGGAGGGATGCGTCGCCGAGGAGGAAGGGAAAGGAAGAAGAAGGAAGGAGAAGATGGCAATGGCGACGGAGGAGAGTGGTGCGGCTTATAAAGCCTGCACCCGCAGTAGCTGAAAACGTGCCTACCTGCGTGTCTCAGCCACCGACACACCACACAAGGAATCAACCACTTCGCCCAACCACCGACCACAACTAACAGCCCACAAATGCGGGCTCCACGGGACCCCACACCCAGGCCCCACACCCATAGTGCTACAATGCATAGTGCCAAACCATGCACAGGGACACGCAAATAGAAGCCAGCCTACGAGGCCCAAGCCCAAAAGCACAGAACTGCACAACGGGCCTCAGAACAGCAGCACCCGTCCAGGAATAAAATTCATAAAATGTAAATAATTACAAAATGAATTTTACGGGTGTTACAGATAGTATAGGCTGGGCTTGGATATTTGAAACCTAGGTGTCCAAGTCATCGATGAGACATTAGGAAAATACGTATTCTCGTACTTATGGAAATAAAAATTGAGGTTTGTTGATCGGGGTGGTATCCTCCCACAAAGGGAACTTCACTGTGACAATGTAGTAGGGTAGGGGCGACACCTCACCAACGACTTGTGTGCCTGGTTACCTCTGATCAAATTAATAATATTAAAAATGTATGTAACATGTGATTGTGGTTTTGTGGTAGAATTGAATTCCAAGTTTTGGCTTGAGGTTTTAACTAGATTCTAGCTAGATTGAAAATGATTAAAAATGATAATTTTGAATCAGTTGCCAGTCAATGTTTGTGTGAGTTTTAAGTCTTGTGAGGCCTTGTGTTTTAGACTGGATCTGGATGAAAAATATGATTTCTCAAATGCATAAATGATTTGAAAAATATATGAAATTTGAGAAAAGAAAACGATTAAAAAAGCATGGTTTTGGGAATGAATTCCCGTTGCTTTTAGTCAAGATTTGTGTTTTCCTGAGGTGTGTGAAATGGTTTTATAAAGATGGAAATTAAAGTTTTCTCATAGTTTTCCACAGTTGTACGCGTATTTGGTGACTTAGAAGTTACTCACGCTTGTTTGACTTTTGTTTGGTTTTCAGGTGCGTAGCTAGGTGCACTCTGATCGCTAGTGTTGGAGTTTCAAAGCCACTAACCTCACACCGTTTCTAAGTAGAATTTTCCTTAGCTATTTTAATTATTGTAAATTATTATAATTAGGAGATTGATGCTATTTAGGTAGTGTTCCCAAGTTTAAGACGTTACATTAACCTTCCTGCTTAATCATGGTTAATAATTAATTAATTAATGATTAAGTTATTTTTAGTGAAGGTTGCCAGTTATGATGTGTAGTGACCCACAGATGTGCAAGACCAAAGAGGGATTCATGTAGGATGTCATAGTGCCACCGAAACGCTAATTTGTAAGTTATTTCATGAATTATGAGTGTCTGAAGCATTTCCTCCTTCTCTAGGAGTGTTTGGTCAAAATATGTGCAAAAAGTTTAGTAAACAATTGTCTACATAGAGGAGGGCAACTGTAGGTGCATGACGGGAGTGTCTTCGCATTGAAAAAGTAAGGAAGAAGAAGATGAAGGGAAAGAAGGAGAGGCGTAGGAGAAGAAGAAATGAGGGAGAGGGAAGCTACTGCCGTCAATCCGTCGTCGTCGCCAACACTACAAGAAAAACATGATTTTACGAGGACATAAGTCTTCACAAAGTCCTTGCTAATTCCTCATTAAGTCCTTGTTATAAATATTAATGACGATTTAGTGAGGACTATTTATCCTTGAAAAAAATAACTCATTAAATCAATATTGCGATGATATATCTTCGCAATGTACTCATTAAATATTAGCGAGAACATTACGAGGAAATGTTTCCTCGCAATGTTCTTGCTATATCCTCGGTGTGTCTTCGCAATATGTTCGCCAAATGCTAGCTAAATATGATGAGATTGCATTGTCGTTCCAGTATTAGCAAAGAAATTGCGAGGACATGTCCTCGATTCACCCTCGCAATATGCTCGCTAAGTGCTTGCTAAATATAATGAGATTGTGTACCCTTCAAGTATTAGTAAAGACATTATGAGAACATGGCCATGTTTTGTAGGATACTAATGCTTCTCTAGAGGGGGGTGAATAGAGATTTTCCAGTTTTAATTTACTCTTTGAAAATTATTATGCAATCTTGAAACTATTAAAGATTTAACACAAAAACATTCAATCACAAAGACACAAAGATTTATAGTGGTTCAGCCAACCCCGGCTTAGTCCACTCCTCAAGTTCCCCACTTGAGACTTAACCCTATATTCAATAACTT